>JABASI010000860.1:0-31053 GCA_019776505.1 Tomocerus nigrus
ATTACATGAGCCAGCCACGGCGCGAAGCTGCTTCATGCTATTCTTATGGGAAAATTTTAAATTTTTTGTCGCACAATATATCCTCCTATCTCAACCCGACTACCTTTCCTTAAGGTTGACTCAGAGTTAGCGCGCCGCCACCTAGCGTGGGAACGAATTGACTTAGGGCGATTTGGTTAGAAGTTTTGAAATGTAGATATAATTTCCGAGGGTCTTTAGGATGAGAAACTTTAAAAAAAAAGATATTTAATAATAGGAAAAAATCGGGTTACTTGAAGTTGGAATAATGCATTGTAAAAACACTTTTTGACTTTTTTACCCAATTTTTCTAAGTAAATTTCCAGAAACCAGCTTCATGCACTCTAGATTTTTTTCTCTATTTTTGGTTTTTTTACAACTTTCTATGTTTCTTCAGTCTCGGTATGAGAAATTGGGAAATTTACAGAGAAAATTGCACATGGGTCACCCTTAACGTGCACTCGCGTGCAAGAGTCAATTAATAGTGCACAGAAGCGACAATTGTACACTATAAATCGTACACAAAGCTAGCTACTGATGCCACTCACAGTCAAATCAATTCATAACAATACTAAATTAAGTATTCATCCTTTTAGACGAGAACAATAAATAAACAAACTTTTAACTTTTACACGGTCACTCTTGTTGGATAATGCTGCTGGGTGCTGCGGGCAAAAACTAACCACGCAATTCTATTTTATTTGCGCACGCAAGGATTTCATTAAATATAAATATCAGCAAGATTCAGCAATTAACATATCCATTACAATATTATTCGCATTAAATTATACTTTCAACAAGGAAGAAACTTTTTTGTACATTTCAATTAATATTATAATATCAAGTTAACAATGATAAATTATGACTTGATATTTTGCATTTTGAATTAATTTTAGTTCTCTGACGTATTTGAACAATTTAGAATGGTCGAATCCTTTAAATTATTTTAATTAAACTAGTCCATAAAATTTAAGTTTTATGATTAAATATCCATTCTACCCGCTTATAGATTCCAAAAAAAATCTTCCTAAACTATAAAATTTTAAAATATTATGGCTACTGTATATATATAGTTATAGTTATTATTATTTTTAAAATGAAAAACATTGTACGGTATGTCAACTTGTTATTGTGTTAAAACTTTTTGTTATTTATTCTTTTATTTTAATTAAATAAATGAATGTTGATGGCAGTGTGACGGCTGACAGAGTTTCCTCATTCAATTTGAATATTTTTACACTTTATAAAGTTTTTGTTTACCCTCATGATCCCTTCATAGCTGAGGGTAAAATGTAAATATGCAATTTAAATTGAAATTGAAAAGGTCAGTTGCTGGCAAGTTGCTGGTATGTTGCTAATGATTAGTAATGCAATTTGTAATAAAAACATTTCCTGTGGGATTAATGCGATGCAGCAAGAATACGGAATTACAGCATTATATAGGCACTCCGTTGTATAAAAATAATAAGAAAGCATTATAAAGAATGAATATTGAAGAATTAGTAGCGATAAGGATTTTGCTTTTAAATTATGGGAAAATTCAGTGCGTTGAGCTTGAGCGAATTGAAATAATGTAATAAATTGCAGTGGACTAATAGATGAGGATATTATTGAGTAGTCTCTTATTTCTCTTTCAATTACCACAAAAGTAAGTCAGAGTCAGGTAGCAATAATAATTGAGCTCATCATAAATATTATTACTACCTACAGCCTAGGAATATTACCTTAGCACAGATCCATCGCTAAGAAAGAACTGAACGGAGAGCGAGAGTAAATGTGCCGTGTAATGAATGTCTAATTATCTCTCTGTAATCTTCTGTGGCACTTTAAAAAAGAGTGAGAATGAAACTAACCTTGAATTTACACAAAGGATAATGCTCTCCCTACTTTGCGCTGTCCATGCATTTATTCAGTAGCCAAAGCTACTTTATACAAAACGGTGTCCCACCATTCTGTCTGTCCGTCCGTTATTGGCTCATTTGCATAATAACTCGATGAACAAGTTGAAATAATTCCTTAAAACTTAGTACAAAACATTCTAGGGGTTCGGATTAATAAATAATGTCACTGGGGTCACAAGGTCAAAGGTCATAGATAATAATTTGTCATAATGAATGGAGATATTATTATTTAGAGGAGACAAAATCATCATTTCTGCCGCCAGACGTGCAAAGTGTTTTAATTTCCAAACTCCCCAACGATATTACCTTCTCCTACTTCTCCATGGTTACAGTTCACGAGCCTTGACGCGTTTTTGAGGTAAACGTTAATTTTTTTTATTTTTTTTAAATGGGAGAAATTGTGCACACCCATTTTGTGATGACACTTACTTTCGCTACTGTGTTATATCCGCGTGTGAATGGTTGATTATGTGCAGTGCCCATTCTCCCCTCTTCATTTTATTTTGTGCATTTAAGAACATTGTCATTAACGTGTAAACTTGTAATTAATAAACTTCATATTGAATTACTTTAGTATTAGCACAGAAATGACAATTTAAAGTTTAAACACTACAAAATTATTTCTACGTAAAAGAATTCTGACATTGCTCTCACTTTTCATGCAAATTAATGCTAAATGACTCACTTAAATTGTGTAATTCTTCCAATAGTGAAAATAAAACTATATAAATGCGTTGTGTAATAAAAGAGCTGCTAATTTAAATTAAAGACATTTAAACACATCGTTTAAGATTATATTTTCTTTAACTGTTCTTGTCTGAGACTAGTTGCTTGTTAATTGTTGAAAATAGTTCATTCAAATTGTTTTACAATTGTAAACTAGGCCGTTCCTCTCTTCTCTTTTGTTTGCTAATCTGCTAAACAGAAATTAAATGCTAAACCCAAATGTTAAGTTTTGAGGACATTACTTTTACTTCGGTTTAGCTTTTTATTACATGTCATTTGTGACACTGGCATTTAATTTAATACAGAAACTGCATTAGTGTTAATTGTTTACAGATTGTGTGGGACATTTTTGCGTACAAGAGCTAAACAGTACAACGAATAAAATGTAAAACTGTATCAAAGACATTTAAGTAACTAGACTATTACTTACTACATTATCAGGACCACAATTCACAAACAATTACTAGATAAGCAACTACTTATTAATTCTGTTATACGATGTTCCATCTATTTAACCTGTAAGGTAATAATTGGGAATAATTATTACTTGTTCCAATTTACAAAATATTTTCTTGGCATAATATGTTGGCATATAAAAATATTTATTTACAATTCTGTCCACTAAGAAATTTCTATTTTAAAATGGGAATCAAAAATCAAATTGAATATTTTCTATTATTTCGGAAGCTTGATTTAATCTTCATTTAAAAAAAACTGTTTCAACCAGTCTAGTGTGGAGTTCGGAGGGAATAATATTTAAATGCTCTGGAAAAAACTATGCAACTATTTCGACTATGTTGAAAATATTCTTGAAATCACCGAATTTAGCTATAATTGCAATTAAATAACACATTCCCGATAAAAATCTCATTTTTCACAATTTAGGTTAAAAAATTCAACTAAATAAATAGTAACTTGATTTAAAATTAAAAATAGTTTACGCCATTTAGAAATAAAATGAATAATAATAATAATATTTCTTCATACTGTTCTTTAGGAATCAGAATAATAAGACAAGATCATAGTTCAGAATGAGATAAACTGAAATGGTAAAAAAGGTAAAAAATGATAAAAGTATTTTTGGAAGAATCGGCGTAGACTTAAATGAATCTGCTGCCGAATTCTTTCATGGCAGCTGTGAAGTCAATGAAGAGTAATCCTCTCTGGGGCCCTAATCCGTGGTATTTGTATTCGTCTTCTGTGTAAAAATTATTAGCCACTGGATTATCCCTCTCCAGTTGCAAATTGGGATTATCCACACTTTCTCCAGGTTGTTGCCCTCTGGCCCAAATGACTAGCATCTCTCCTTTCAGAGAATGATCTGGACCATCCGAGGATCGAAGCTTACGACGGAAAACGAGAGTTGTCATTCCGTTCTTTTCCCAACCCGTTGCTCCTGTCAAATCGTCCCGTCCTCCCCAACTCTCATCTAATAACGGTGTGTGACGACCACGGGCATAATAATCCCGAATTCTTGAATGCTTCCCGCGAGCAGCACCCATTACGATGTCAGTACAGTCCATTGGTGTAAATGGATCTTGAGCAGACCACTAAAACAATTAAATCTTTATTGTTAAAACTCTCAAAAATGCATTTAGCAAAATTACATTAATGTCGAAAATTAAACACACGGTACCTACGCCCAATGCATAAAACACCATTCCAGGGACTTTCTTTTGTTTTTTTCATAATTGCAAAATAAAATTAATTCTTTCCATTTTTGCACAATAAAATTAATTCCTCCCATTTTAGCAAAAAAAATTAATTCCTCCCAATTTATCAAAATGGAATTAATTCTTCGAATTTTAACAAAAAAATGAATTTAATTCCTCCCAATTTACCAAAATGGAATTAATTCATCTAATTTTAGCAAAAAATGAAATTAATTTCTCCCATTTAGCAAAAGGGAATTAATTTCTCATGCACATTTTAGGAAAATTAAATTAAGTCCTCCCATTTTGGCTAAATCTGATTATGTTTCTACTTTCCATTAACAAAAAAATGAATTCATTCTAAAGAAAATATTAAAAAATGCATACATTTATCAAAAATTATTAATTTATATTATCTTCACATGGAATTTCATAAACCATGTTAGACCAGATTTATTGTGACATGTAATTTACCTCCGAGGGAGCTCTGTATGGAACTTGTGGCTGATATTCTTCTGGTTGTTGCTGTTGCTGTGAGGCTTCTCGAATGTCAGCATGGGCTTGGGAGTTTATACTTGAAGTGGAGGTAGGAGCTTTGGAATTTTCGATAATGGTAACAATTTCTGGGGGTTCGTTTTGGACGGATTCGACCTTTTGAATGGTAACAGGAATGTCGTAGACGTGACTCTCGTGTTGACTGGCTTTAGAACGGACTGTTGGGTGACTTGTGCTCACGCTTTGACTCACACTCTGCGAATGGGTAACTGTCGTCGACGTCGAGGCGATTCGGACACGCCCGTTTTGGTTTTGGGCATCAGTCTTGTCTTTGAAATCATCAGATTGGTCAACTGCCTTCGTTATTGTACTGCAATTATAAAATTATTATTATTATAGCAGAAATCAAAAACTAAACATATTTTTTCCCATAATTTAATTATAAATTTTCTAATTATTGAATTATTGAATAATTATGAATAATAATAAATAATAATAAAATGATGAATAATTAATGATTTTTTTTAAAAGATTTGAATAAACATTGCATATTTTTAAACACAACGTAGAATAGAATTTAAAAAAAATATTTTATATTTTACAATGTTGCTGATCTCTTAGTTTTTTGCAATTTTTCAGGTGTTTCTGGAACTTCCAAAGCGTCTTGGATGAATGGCCAGCTTTTGCAAAATGGGTCCTAAATGTGCAGGACGCCAACCTAAGCCTCCATAAGATGTTCCGTTGATTTTTAAAACAAATTCCATCTCATCGTCACTTTCACGCGTTCCGACGATCCCCTACACATAAAAACATTCACTTTTTAATTAATTAATCTCATTAAGTAATTAATCTCCCTTTGGCAAATGAATAAAATAAAGTCCGGCAAATAAATAAATGGTTGCATTAATTAAATTAAGTCATTCGATTATATTATTTCCATTCTTAATTATTTATAAAATGAGATCTTTTACAAATCACTGCAATAAATATTCAAGTCTTTAATTTTTGTAAAGTGATATTAGATACCAAATACCAAGGCTAACGTGTGTGTAATTTATTTATAAATTATTCAATCCTAAGAAAATGTTTCGCCACAAAAAGCAGAAGACAGTTTTCCAATAAAAATTATTTGGCAGCACAGCATAAAAATGCAATAAGCAGAAGATTTGATTTTTGGCAAAAAAGAGAAGAGTAAATAAAATGCGCGTGCTAATTTAGCATGTAAGATATTTCTGGTTTGTTAATAAAACAACTTTTAACTAACTTGTAATTTAATACAAAAGTTGAACAAGAATGAAAATCAAATAAGTAACCTTAAAGTACATGGTGATGCGATCAGCCAAAGGAACTTTGATGTGTTTAGTGAGATCAATTTTTTGATCTTTAGGCATAGAGAAAGGGTTTGACTTGCTGCATCTCTCGCCAAAATAGCCGGAGGAGCAAAAGCATTGCTTCCTGGGCAAAGCCGATCCTCCAAGGTAAATGCACTTACCATTCGCGTTGCAGTCGCTGTTCGACTCGCACTCATCTTCATATTGGCAACGATCTCCCCAAAATCCTAATGAGCAAAAAATTCAAAAGTAAATACGACTAATTTGTAATAAAAATGGCAAATAATAGACATCCACTATTTCTTCGAGCATGAGTCCCACGAACTTCAATCAGCAAAAGCACATTGTGGCGTAAGGAATGTAAAAATTCCAAAGGGATTAAGAGAAAAAAAATGTTTTCTGAATAAATGAAAATTTTGGGGATTTAAATGGCCCTAGAGTGTTTTCAAAATTTCAGCTCTTATTTTTAATCAAAAATTTGAATTTTTATGAGGCATAAGACGAAAAACAGAAATTTGACAGTTTTTACTGGGAAGGATGGGTTTAGCCCCAATGCTCTGCCCCCTTCAAATCCTTTGCGCCCTTTTCACCCTTCAATCTCACACTATAACGTCCCAGATTAGTGAATGTCTATATTACGAATCGCATCTTACAAAAATAAAAATGTAGGAAATGTAAATACCTCGATAGCAATTGCAAGATGAGCCAGTGTGGTATCCGTGCCCACTGCACGTTTCCGTGTAATGTGACTTACTGACAATGTCAACATCCGAACAGGACCAGAACGCGAAATTCGGTGCGAATTCGGGAACTTGACGAAGAAGTCGAATTGTACAACTTTGACAAGTTAAATTCGATGGCAGATTCACTAAATGCCATTGAGCTCTAAAAAAAATACAACCAGAAAAATATTTTCTTATAAGCTAATTTTTTGGGCATTTTAAGGGCTTTTTAGAGGAATTGACTGAATAATTAATTAAATAATTAACATATCCCATTTTTATTTGCTTTTACGTAATTTTTCCTTGGTAAAAGTCTGTATCGTTTGTCGGTGTCAAATCCATGATTTTGTTGTCCAGACTATCCAGCAGCTCCAACCGATAACCACCCTACCGAAAAATTATTATTGCATAAATTCTTCCATGACGTAAATATTTCCATCTCGTTTTTATGGATTATTTAAATAAGATCAACTTCATATATCTAATGGATTGTATTTTATGACATGAAAATTGGTCGCTTCGGTCGGTTTACCTGATGGGCGTAGCCAAGATGCCAAGTTGCATTAAATGTTGTTCCAGCTTGCAAAGATGTGTGAATATTTCCTTACAAAATACAATAGGTAAATTGATACAAGAGACAAATGCCAAATAATTCAAAAATTTATTACGCATGAAATTATGTAAAATTTTAATGGTATTATCCAGCTACAAAAATAAAATTAATGGCCGGTGGCAAAATGAATTAACGTAGTTGTCGTAGTCGTAATACATTTTTAATAGTTAATTAGCTAGCTGAAAAAGTAATTTTCTGGCAATCTTATTCACAATCTATTATAACATATCTTAAACACAGCGAGTACCTAATAAATATTCCTATTATTCCACCATATTATCAGTACCACCCCCGCCCCCGGTCGACTTTCCTAATTTGAATTTTTTTTATTCATTTATAGAAAATTAATTATTATTTATCATTAATACGACGGCGACGTATCGTTCTATTTTATTGAGCTCACTAATTGCCATCCCCGCTTAACACAAAAATTTTCGGTATTTACGCAAGTGCAGGCATTTTCATTCATTTTCATGAAAATTACAGCTTGAAATTTGCAATTGCATTTTATCCGAATAAATTCTATTTCGTTAAATGATATTTTAATTAAAATATTTATATTTAATAATTAATCTATCTTACTAACTAATAAAATATTATGGTACTCTTTTTCTTTTCTAAATGATTTCGTAAAAAGCTTTTGAATCTTAATCATTAATTAGCATAGGTAGGAGTGTTAAAAATATTACCATTGTCATATACATTATGTAATTTCTTTCATGAGAGAAAAGACTGGTGAAAAGTTTTACCTTTTGGCATTCCACAGGGGGGTTTTGTCCAGAAGCTGTTGAGGAAATCCAGGCTGAACGTTCGTGCTGGTGGAAAGGTCATGGAGACATGAGCCTGAGCCACTGTGAAAAAGGCAGAGGAGAGGAAAAGGAATTGCAGCGTCCATCCCACATTCCTCAAATTGCAGTAGCAGTGAGTCAACAATCGATTTTGCATTCTGGTTTTCTGATTTGATTCGCACTTTATTGTTTACGATGTGTCGCTCGGGATTATTTGTATCAATTTGTGATTTATTTATTTATGGTGATGTATTTGGTGGAGATGCACTTTGAGATGATGCAGTGACCCACTAAAAGGAAAAGAGAGTGGCCAGAAATGAAAAGTGTTGAGGAGGAGAAGATGGAGCGAGTGGTCGACACTCCGTCTGCCTTCGCCAGTTCCTAAATGCATACAATTACACTACAAATTACAGAAGAACACTTTGTTTTCTATTACAACAGAATTTGGACGGAGGCAGGTAGGCAGCGAGGAGAAGAACAATAATAATCATAAGTGTGCACACTCACAACAACCAAGGTTTCGAAATGAAATGGGAACTTCCCATTTTGCCCGTGGGAAAAGCGAGAATCAAAATAGCCAAGTGGGTGGGGAAAATGGAAAATTAAAATTTGGGTGAGAAATGAAATGAAAGAAAATGCATAAAAGCTGCTGTTTGTAATAAAATTGGTAATAACTGTCAAATAATATAAAAATAATAATTAATAATATGGGGGAGGAGGGTGGGGTGGGTAGGTAGAAAATCTAAAAAAATTTGACTTGTACTAGAGTCATAAAAATTAATTAATTTTTATATTTTGTGTAACTATTGGACATACACTAGAGTTAGAGGATAATGATATAAGAGAAAATGCATCAGATAGCTTACGTGAATAAATTAGCTTTTTTATAAAAGGTGCATAAGTACGGTATTTAAACAATTATTGGTTAATTTCTTCCATTTCACGGAAATTTCCCACTTTTCCCAATTTTCCATGTGTGCCTATCAAAATGGGGTGGGAAATGGGAAATTACGAAACGGTGCTCACAACACACTTAACTCATAATAATAATGTGTGCACTCACTAACTATCGCTCAAATCGTGAAATCCCTCTTATTAGCTAACAGATTCTCTCACTTTTATTCCCAACAACAACAAAGCAAAGGCTAATCTTAATCTCATACTCACATGTGTAGCCAACCTCTGTTCTGTAACATAAGAATAGATAAACATATAACAACACGACGACAACACACGTAATAAAAAATACTACACCATTATCGCACAACATTTGTTCTTTTCTATTATTTACCCATTTTAAAACACAGGGTTCCAAAATGCCCCATATTTTCCTTTCTTCCACCCATTAAAAAATTTTAATTCTCCTTTTATTTTGACATAAAACTTTTTTGAGAAAAAATTAATATATCCATAAAAAATAATAAGTTGTGATGAAATTCAAAAATGGAAAACTTAAAAATATTTCATTTTTAATTGGCAAACTTCTAAAATTTTTCGTATCATAGACATGTGTACTCTAAAAATATCAATTTTAAGGCTTTTTTACCACATCGGTGGTAAAAATGGTATAAATTCACGTAATGCTAAAAGCTCGTTTTATTTCTTTAGCGTTAAAAATGTAATTAATAATTCAGTCGTAGATTTAACCCGTTGTACTATTGTAATGCTGAACGAAAAGGCGCAAAATTTAAAAACAAAGTAAGTAAAATTTTAAATTCACAACTATTTTTTTAAAATCTGAAATGGAACTAATATTTTAATGCCTATTTACGACAATTATTTTTGATTATTATTAAAAAATTCAATACATTTTTAATTTGTGTATTTCATACAAATTAATGTATATCTATATACATGGGCGTATCCAGGGAGGAGGCTTTGGGGCTCAAGCCTCCCCCAAATTCCGAGAAAAAGTGGATTTTTTTAAATAAGCCAAAAATACGAAAAATTTCCTGCGCTTCGCGCAGATTGTGCTAATTTCCATTCAATTTTGACTAACAATCGCAAAGTTTTTTGCGCTGCGCGCGAATCAGGGTCAATAAATTGTGATAAAAAAGTTAAGCCTCCCCCAGATGATTTTCCTGGCTACACTTTTGTCTATGTATATACGTAATTAATTTGAAAATAATTATTTCGGTTGTGTATTTAGTATTTTTTAGCAAAGAAAATCACGCTACCCTGTGATTATGATTGATGCGTATAGCGTTTGCCATTTGTGAGGATTACACTTGCTTACTTACAATTTTACAATTTACTTTATTTTGTAGTTATTGCACAGTAAAAAATGTTATTACAATTTACAATAGAATCTAGTAGGCTAATGATTGTCATAGATCGGCAGAGTTATCATAATGATTACCTATTTATACAATTATACAGGAGGAATATGAATGAATCGTGTGTTTTTGTTCTAAGCATTGACTGTTTGATTTCAACTGCTAAAAGACAGTAAAATTAGAAGGGAAGAAAAAGTGTAAACATGTACATTCATTTGCATGGATCGTTTTGAGAGGTGTACATGACACTACATGACTAATAGAATGCAAAGCAACTTGTTCGTGATAAAAATCTTCTAAATGCAATTGCAGACAGAACATGAATAATGGAAATTGTATTGTAAAAATAAATGTACCTGATGTGAACGTACACAGACAAAGTGCAAGATAAAATTCTTTGCTATTTAGTTCTGTACTAATTTGCAAAGTGAGTGACTGAGTCGAGTTCATGTTTATTCCTTAAGAAATGCAATGAGGGACAATCCTATAATAAATGCTTAATTATATGCACAGCTCATTTAACTCACAAAGAATATAGCTACAACTATATACATGCACATTATGAGTATGAGCAATTACCAAGCTTCTGTATTTACACAAAGATGTGGAAACGTCGTAATTTATTCGTCGTGTTTTAAAGGATACGTAAATTGGGACTTAACTGTTTGTACTATTTACTAACACTCATGTCAACAACTTCATCAAGGTTTACTGCTAACTAAATCTTTCTTTCTGCACATACAGATCATCCTTGTGGCATTTACTTTACATCATTAACTAACAATAGTAATAAAAATTCATAAAGATGCATTTTATTAGCGTACACGTTTTTGCAATCATCAAAAAGGGATTTAAAAAACATTTATAGAGACTGTAAGCCTAAATTGATGAACAGACACTTTTTTAACAAGTAAAATTTACTTTATTATTTATTTAAATTGTTTGCAGTAGCATTTTGAGCTGACTGCAGTAATAAAAGTTGAGAATATTTTTTATTAAACTTTTTGATGGCATTTATATGATATAAATTATGAACCTACATAAAAATACATCAGGAGAATCACAAAAGCCAATAATTAAATAAAATGACACTTTTTTACCAACTTATTATATTTAAATTTTATTAAAATCCATTTTTAATCTTTTATCACATACACAAATATTTTTTTTTCCATTTTATCATGCAATCTGAAAACTAATTACTTGGTCTCAGTTGATAAATTATTATTTTGGCAATTTTGCTATAAACTTAACTGCTTAACCATGCTGCAAAACTAAATTATGATCATTCTGAGTTTATTCACAGTACCATTCGAGCAAACTCAGTTACTATATTATAACAAACAACTCTAATATTACACTACCATTATTATTAAATAATTAAAACAAAGACAATGACGATAAAATAAATTATCCTACTCAAAGTAGGTAGCCTAATTAACTTATAGTTAATGGGAAAACTGATAATTGTAATTATATTTTGCTCTGAGCATTAGTCACAACGCGGACTCTCCATTTCTACCACTTGGACTTGGAGTCGCATAGGTCGCAGCCTCAGTTGATTGTTAGTACCGATAACATTATCAATAAATTCAAATATCTCTTCCTTCTACAGTTACATTGACTTAGGAAAGTGTGCACATTTTCTCTTCCGTTTTAAGGCAGCTATGTACTCCTATATGCTGTAATTATAGTCAATAATTATATATTTCTCCTGTACTTATTGCAATTCATTTTCATAGATTACTGCCTATATAACCTGCATTTCGTCTACAATATCTCAGTGTAATTATTAAACCATATCATACATACCATTAACACCTTTAGCAGAGAATGAGGTTTATAAAGCTGTCTTCGAAATAAATTGCTTATATACCTAAATTTAGTACCCATTGTAGTATACAATATAATATACCTAGGTAATAATATAACTTTTATAATATACTCCTGTGCTATATAGTATATTAGTCCTATGAATCCATGATACTGAATTATGTAGTTATAGGATTAAATACAAATCAATACAAAGACCCCTATGAATATGGGCAACGAGAGCGTGTTCCAAATATCTCTTGATCCGGATATGGATAATGACGCTTTTGAAGTTGTAGGAGATGAAAGTAATGTATAATTACAACGACGAATACGAAAACCCTGAATCATCTATTTTTGTTTAATAATTTAGCTTAATACCAGATTCTTGAATAACACTAGACTAAAGAGCCACCTCTGCACAAGACAGAAAAGTGTGACTGAGGTTTTCCCAACAGGTTAGTAGGTTTGGCACTCAAGTCAATTTCTTATCAACATGAATGTTTATCTAAAAGAATGGCTGAAATGGAAATTGCAGCATTAAGGAAACGTGCATTGGAACAACACAAAACGGAGAAACGAGACAATTATGACCCCATTAGGCCATTAGTTTATAATTCATACGACCATTTTTTATTATTAGACTACTTCACTTCAATAAGCTCCACCTATATCCAAACTGCTTTTATTTATGGCATCGCACTCGTACCGATGAGTGCGAGGTGACATTGTGAGTGTGACCGTCGTGGTCTTATTCATTATGTTATTCGTAAAATATTCCTTATCATTTTATTCTTCCGAAAAGAAGTAAAGCCAAACCTCCTTATACTTATACTGTAAGGATGGCTATGTAGTTGAACTTGAACTGCATAATTGCCATCTCTATAGCCATTTATGCCAATAGGAATTTACACCCTATATACGCATGCATTGCATGCATGATAGTTGCATCTGCATCATATAATTCCTAAACTATTCCAAATCGGACACACCATAAAGACACAAAATGTATACATAAGCAGTTTACAGGCAGTTGGACAAAGTCCAACTTATTAATTGTAAAAATGCATCTATACATTCAAATGAACCTAACAGAGTTAATAACTAAAAACCGAATCTATTAACCCATGATAGTCCAACCAAAGTAGCAAATGTAAATTGCACCATGCACCGTGCACGAGGTGCTTACCTCAAGACTAACTTTATGAATTAATCATTATTATTATTCATCAACATCGTTAAATTACATCAATTCGCATTAATTCGAGTCTATAAATATAGGCTCATGAATCATTGTAAAAGTTAGTTAGTAATTCAACTTCTAATTGAATAAACACTCAAAAAACCTACTCCAATGTCCAGCCCAAGATTATTTCAGCAGATCGGATTAAACCCCGATTATTTACAATACTATTGTAAGAAGTGCTATGCATATTCAAGCAACAGGTAAACAAAGTATAATAAATGGCAACAGACATAATTAAGTAGACATTTATAGATACAGGTATAGTATAATTATAATAATAATTACTAGTCATTGAATCATTTAGAAATACCTTTGAGTGACATAAACATAGCTATTAGGAATTATTGCGAATAATTATTAATTATAATATTTACTCAGCATAAATATAAGAAGTTCTTTAACACTTTTCGTTGCAATAAATCCTATCATTTTAATTCGCTCAAATTACAGGACTTTTCCATCGGCTTTCTTGCAAAGATTAGTAGGAGTAAGACGACAAAGTAAGACGACATATACCACTCCTCCTAACTAGTTGTCAGATTAAGATGGCGGTCCCACAATCCCCTAACGGACCCCAATTATTACACTATTTCAAAAGCTAATGGCTAAAGGTACCATATACTACAACCAATTGTGACGTTGATTAATGAAAAATGAATGACTATTACTGGTTATTTCGGAAATTAAACCTAGCCTGCTATAACCCCTGAACTGAGAACGAGGTGGAACAAAATGATTACCATAATGAATCGCTCCCCAAACCAATATAATTCCAATCAATTACATCAATGACTGAAAAAATAAGTTGATCCTTTGGCTGGAATATGTTAAACATCCAACGAATCCTACTAAATCGACATTATGATAACAAACTAAGAAATAAACTAACAAGCTCAAAAGGATCCCGATTAGCAAAATCTTAAATATGGAATAGCTGATATGCAGGTCGTTCGAGAAAATCAGACCTTCGACGTTTTGGAGAAAAGTTTTTACCGATGAGAGATATCAAATCAGTTCTAATGTAAGAAAGAAGCCTTATTGGAAACAAATTGTTATCAGTCCATCGGAGCTGGAGTGAGCCTTTAGTAAAGCTAAACATCTAATCGTCCTACAGTTAACTTAACTACTGGTATCTACTCTGATGAAGGATTTAATGAGGGTAGATATCAACGGACCTCGTGATATTACTCTTGTCATTTGCCAAAGTCCTTTTATGATGATGATAACAAAATAATAGACCAGCATTTAAAATAAAGATTGTTGATTAAACGGATTTAAATTTTTTTAAAGCTGGAATTAAATACTGGAAGCTCCCTATACTCTCCAGAATAGAGTGTGTATAAAAGGACTTGTCGACATAAATCTCGTACCAGATTTAATCACGTGACTAGTAAATGCTTCTCCTCAAACCGTGAACCGAAGTACAAGCAACCAGTGAAAATACTCTATTTTCCGGAAAATGCCCTGTTTTTACTCACTTTGTTTTCGGAGAAATCGTTTACTATAGGAAGCCACATTTCTTTTAGATGGATTTACATTGAACGAGGCTTTAGTAAATTGAAACATATTAAATCCCCACGAAAAAGCAAATTACTAGTTTCGAAATTAGGCTATAATCTCTTTTAACAAGCGTGGTATGATCCATCTTGGAGTCAAATACGCAAACCAAGGGATCGGAGTTACAAATATGTAAGCTGTTGATGGCAATTGGCAATTATATAATCAGTGCCGTAATGAGTGACTATGGTCGTTCAGTGATGAAGATTTCCATTAATAAAAGCTGCAGAGCATCCAATGACAGGGAGGACCCACGAGAGTAATTTCAGTTTTTGGACTCCTAGATCCAAGTTGATTTTTTTTGGATCGTCCAGCCCGTACCGTGGCCGTTTTCGTATCAGTATCCTTGTTAATTATAAATGTTGAAACGCTTAGCGTGTACACTTGATCTAAGCGAGATACACATGAGGCTAAATAATAACGAACAACGAAATAATTTTGACTACCTTGTAGTAAGTTCAGGGGAACGAGCATCATTCAATACTATCCAGCAACGATACACTATTTTCCTCAAAACTGCCAAAAGAATTGGGCGTTTTCTTTTATCTTCTGCATGAATGAACCGAAACCTTCAACTGTCCATCCCAAACTATTCACACACAGCTGATTTTATTCAGTCTCTAAAGTAGCGCTGCACTAAGAAAATGACAAAAATTAGATTTAACAAAATATGGTTTTGGTTTCCTATGCCCCTACGCACGTCTGCTATACAAAGCTCTCCATCACATTTTTTGTTAGACCTGTTACCGTCCTGGTCTTATTCATTATGCTATTTTAAAATATATTTCCTATCATATCGATAAGAGTTTATTTTTGCAAAAAGAAGTGAAAGTATACCCTCTTATACACTTCCAAAGCTAAAAGTACCATTATGGTCAATTGTGACTTGGTTATTTTGGAAATTCTAGGAAACATCATGAGAGAAGACCCTCAAGAAGATGAGTTCGTCGAATTAAAGTTAAACATTTTAGTTACATAGATTTAAGTAGTCAAAAAAGGAATTGAAAATCGGTCATCTTCTACCCATTCAATCTATACAGTCAAAACTCCTTCGTGAAGGTTTGAGCGATTTTGTCTTAATAACTCTTTGTTGTCATAAGAAATTTTCCAAAAACGTTTCTTTACTATTCGCCACTAATTCTTTGACTTTGGAAGTAAAGCTTTGACAATTATTAATTTAGGAAGATAAAAGTGTAAATTGGGATGTTGATATTGTAAAATGGCGGCCAAAGCTGTTGGAAAAACTTCAATAAATCATCAACGTATTGTATTTTAAGATACCTTCTTGTGAGGATCTTGAAATTTCTTCTTACGGAATACTACTGCTAAAATCCAAGGCTATTCAAACTGCCTCAGATTTGACTATCGACAGGAACTAACACATTGACAGGAACTGGCACATTGACAGAAACATTGGGTATTGATTAATTATTTGATTCCCAACGAGGAAGGCAAGGGTTTCTTACATTTGCATTTAGTGAAACCACCTCCTTATTATAATACTTTTCATACTGTCAAAATGTTCAATCTGCTCACAATAGATACTTTCACTATTGGAGAACCATGCATCGTATTCTGTTATTTTTTTAAATATAGAAAACATTAAACAACTAGTAATTAAACATCGACGCCAATTAAGTTGTTAATGATATTGTTGGCAAATATGATCGTCTTCCCAGATTTTGAGAAACAGATTACGTTCCACAAATTTTTGAAGTGAAACTTTTCACTGGGATTGATATTCCGAGTGGCACCACAGAACAGCCGATAGCCTGTTGTCAAAACCATCGGACAGTGCAACAGCCGCCCAATCGGAAATCGAGTGTGTGAACACATCGATCACAATTGAAAAGAGCGATCACATCAGAAATGTACGGTTTGTGACGTGACAGGTCGCGGTCTTATAAACTTAATAAGACTAATGGACCTAATCGACGGATTCCAAATTGAGATGAAGAACAAATTTCGTATACAAACAGAAAAAAAACAGTCGTGATATAGAGAAAATCATTCGATTGTTATTTTCTTTAACGTAACCATATTGGGAGTATCCGCGACTGTAAAAAGCAAAAAATTTGAACATATTCTCATATGAATTAGTCCATATTTAAAACACGCTTTAACTATTTAATTAAAGGAATTCAACTTCGCGTTTGTATTTTAAGGTTAGGTTCTAGAACGCAATATATAACAGCTATATATCTGTATATGCCTAGACAATGTAACATTACTAGGCTTACAAATGTTTCATTCATCAAGGTTTTAAAAGACTCGAGTGATTCAATAATTACCGACCTACTGTAGGTACTACTTTGAACGAGAACCCTTTCGGGCAAAACGTTTGTCATAAGAGCACATTTATTACGCATGACGTATTAGGTAGGTTTACTAATGTTATGTAAGAATATTCCAATTAGAATTACGTCGTAGTAACTGACTACGTCTTAGAAATTAATCAATCGAACTGTCGAACTTGTACTTTTCCTTAATGTACTTCTCAAATCTGTTATCTCTAAAGGTCAAGTTGCAGACGGAGATTGCATGTGCAATCTGCATACGTCGCACTTACGGAATAATACTAAGAACATTAACTGTAAATTACGTTGGTACAATTAATCTATATAAACCATGAAATTAGTATTTATCTGGACTGTAGATAATTTACGTGTACGACGGAAGTTTTGTGACTCTATCTCTCTGCAGTCTCTTCGGTTTCTTCTCAGAGATATCATGTAGCTCTTCGCTACAAAGTGCATCTGCACTCCCCTTTCACCTTTTCCCTTTATTAATTATTTGAATAAACTTCTTCTTTTATAATACTCGTACCGGCTCTTTAATCCACCATCTTATTATTTGGCTCGCTGGCCATAAACAGCAAAGTAGAATAATTAGTTAAGTACCCTAATAAGTACCCCTAATTTATACACTACACTAAACACTTCTCCCGTAATTCGGTATAATAGTACACTGGCTATGGTTTTCGGAAAGTATGATAGCATCACACGATTGGTAACGGAACTAGCAAATCTCAAAACCAAAAAATGGTGCAAAATTGGCGGGGTTTCTAAGCATCGTTAAATGTTCGGATACCATTAAAAGATGTAACGCTCTGTGAAATTCCATGGCATTGAATTCACATCATCGATCGAGAGTGTGATACCGCAAAGTACTTCCCATTACATTAATTACCTAAGCCATATGAAAGTGGGTCTACCAAAAGGTCTAACAACGGTTGATAGTGAAACGTGCCTTCCTTCCTCAACAATTTGGACTGACCACGGAAAACGTATTAGAAAACTTTGATAACTTTTCTTTTTCATTAAGAAGAATACTGCACAAAGAAAATTAAAAAACGCACATGTTTTCCGCACATTTTTGGAAAAATCCCAAAGTTACCAATCAAAAAACCAACCCATCACGAGGTTTCAGCATAATGAAACACATTCGCGGCTTTAATAGGGCGAGTCCGTCATTGGACGTCCATTTTTCATTTTAAAGAAAACGACATTTTAAGCTACGTATATAGGCTTTGATTGCAACTATGTCAATCCACAGGAAAGATAGGAACCATCAGAAAATGTTCAGGATATTGGTGAAGTTGAGGTTGAAGACGGATTTTTTTAGGTGTATGTGTCTTGTTTAAAAACGGATATGTAAATGTACCACGACATTCCACCTTCCCAGCCGACAAATATTGCAAGCCTAGTTGGCCCATAGTTACTTTACTAATAGTTAGAAAGTCAGCCTTCGGGGGTTGGTCATTTTTTTACAGAATAATCACAGCTACCACGACTATTTTTATTGCACTTCCAAGTTACAAATTGCATTCCTAGTGGAATTTTATTTATTGCGGTACCACCGCACTGGAAATTAAGGAAAGCATCATAGAAATGACACTCAAAGAAGACGAGTCCGTAGAAATTACCGTTTTTTTAAATTTAAAGTTAAACATTTTACTTACATGGATGTAAGTAATCAAAAAGTGTATTAAAAATCTGTTATCCTCCATCCATTCAAACGAAACTGATTTGCTAATGCCGATTATGTCTTAACTGTTTAATTATTTTCACATAGGCAATTTGCCTACTTAAAAACAAACAGAAAAATTGCGGGGCAAATATTTCTCCATAATCACTTCATCCAAACAGATGGATTCTTCACTATTGGAGGTAGATAAGTGCAGCAAATTGTTTTCAGGGCCTACGTTACGTCCCCCAACAATAATGGATACTTGGAGGAAACAAAATAATTTTTATGAAATTGAACCTTTTTTTAAAAAAATACACAGAGTAACTCCAGGATGAAGATAACCAACTGATACGCTTTGCTTTTAATTTAAACCAGACCACAACCATGGGCCAGAGCTTAATATTTTCCCCTACCAGAGTAGAAATAATTAATGGGGAAATATTTTCCAGAAGGCAGCTTTAAAAAAGTCTGAATGTTTGTATCCAAAAACTTTGAATTAGTGAGAGCTATATATAATTGCCACTCATATTTTGTTATTTGGAGATGGAGTTGGGCCGTTTAATTGACATTTAAGGTGGGTACCTAACTAAGTTTACATTGTAAGAAAAACAAAACTTAAGTCACCCTACATTACCTTAAGAATTAGGAAAAAAATATATTAAAGTTAAATATTTTCATTTCTTGGAGTCTACCTCATTCATAATTAAAATCGTGAAGTTGTTTTATTTTGTATACCTAAACAACTAGTATTTGCTTTTCAAAACAAATGAATTGCAAACATTTTCATAACGTAAAACAAAAGATCATCCATAAGTCGATTATTGGTATCAACAATATACCTACCAATTAATAAATAAACGGGTCCTAAGGATATAACACATTATTTCACTTACACCCTGCTGAGCCTATGCGTACATACTAAACCTAATAATAGTAATATTATTATAGTTCTTTATTCTCGGGTACATACGTTTTACTATTGTACCGAATTCACTTCTCTTCTCTAGCATCAAATCTTGCTTATAGAATTTTAAATTATGATCACTCCACTAATTCTTTCAATGTAAATCATCAATCGAAGGAAATTGACTTCCTTTATACTAACTTAGAAAGAGAAAAATTGTTAGAAAGAGAAAAATTGTTAACGCCCCAATAATAAATTAACGCATAAATTTCCAGTCTGTTACCCAACCGGCAGAGTTTTTAAGTTTGGTAAAATTTACATTAATCCACCATGTTAATATGCGTAAATTGATAACAGTTTTATGTTTAGTTTGTAAGTTGCACCACATTTGACAGATTTAGGATTTTACCACCATTTCCTATTTATTTCTATTTTGACGCCTGGTAGAACTAGATAATTAATGTCGATTAAACTTGTAAGCTACCCATTCTTACCATTTTTTTGATTTTAGTCTTCAAAATTTTTAAATTATCGCTGGAAATTATAAGGCTTTTTTGGTTATGGCTAGTTGATATTTCGGAGGGTTCATTTTCCCGCAATGAAGACAATTTACACCGAAAATATTTTCCTGCTGCTGGGTACATGCTTCACATTTTTAAATAAAAAATTAAGTATAACTGTATTTAGCAGTAACGATGAGTGGGTCCGCACAAGTCGTTGCTTCTTGGTCTTCATCGTAGACATTCTGTTCAATATAAGCCTCAATGTGCCAAATTTTAGGACCTGAAAATTTAAATAGGATTACCTATAGACAATTAACATTACAGACAGGACAGCAATAAAGCGTTTCATCATATTTAGGTGCATGGTGCAGTTTAAAAAATTTGCTGACTACAGAGGCACGTTGTGAGTGAGATCCCGAAAATCCCGTTCGCCTTTATAAATACCGACTCACCTTTAAAGGTCTTCATTTCCCCTGTTGGTGTTGCGACGTTTTCTTTGTAATCATCCGAATCCCAATGTTCGAATTTCTTTCGCATTTCTTCAATATCGTCCTCTATTTCCGTTTTTGGTAGCTTCCCATGTATCACAACATTATTGATTCTCTCTTCTTCACCGTCACAATGAAATTCGTAAATCCTTTTCCTAAGAGTCGGATTCGGTTCATTTCGGCCACTGTTTGCTCTGACCACGACATGATGTGTCCCTATGTGTACCTTTGCTGGTGGTCTATGTATTATATAAATACAACCAGAAAATAATTTCAAAACAATTGCGAAATATTTCAAAACAGTGCAAAATATTCAGAACAATTTAAAATGGAAAATTACCCTCGAGTAGCAAGGTGATCACAAGTGCGCTTTAATTTCTTCGGGAGAATATTGACGAATTTAATATCATTCGCATTTGACTTGTTCACAGGAATTCGAGCTCTATTACTCCCCAAAATTTTTCTTTCCATTCTCTTTTAGATATATATGATGGTCAACCAATAACTGTGTGCATAATATAATATCTTTCAGTTCAGATTTTGATAAAAAATGTCTTTGAGTTGATTGGACTCAGTTTGTCAAGCGAACTATTTTTTATTTAAGATATATATGATGGTCAACCAATAACTGTGTGCATAATATAATATCTTTCAGTTCAGATTTTGATAAAAAATGTCTTTGAGTTGATTGGACTCAGTTTGTCAAGCGAACTATTTTCTATTTACAAACAGATGAAAACTGAGAATAGCTTAAAGTCAATTAAGTGACTACAGACCCACACAGGACAGGAATTAGGATAGCATAATATAATATAATATGAAGATGCTATATACCTATAACAGCAGCAGCTACCAATTGCTACAATGATAAGATGATAACAGATATAGTTAAAAGGATGATAGTATAATAAATAGACCACTCCTAGACTATATAACTATAATTATATCCAAATGTTATGTAACTGAATAAGTAATTTATAATCTGACTGCTATATGAATCAGAGGGATCATTGTTCAACACTCAACGAGGTTAAATGAAGAGGATAAGCTACATGCACCGAGAAAATGTTAGGAATATTTCTAGAGTATAAACAGAAGATCTATTTTTAGATCTGAGACTAGCTCTCTTTCTCCGGGGAGAATCTCCCCCACACTTTATGCATGTAGTGCATCAAGGCTGTTGTACTCTGTTATAACATGGAATTGTAGCAAGGTAGGCTTCTCCGACTCTTTTTTTAAATCTTTTAAATTATTAGCGTCATTTTTTCCTACTACAGCAATTAAGTTGCATGCAAACTGGATTAGCACCCTGCAAAACAATCGACTGGAGACAAAATCCTCATTTTTGTCTCCAGCCGAAAGAAAGTGGCATTTTAATATGAAAACAAGGCGAGCCTACCTTCTTAGATATATCCATAATGGTAACAGAATATATACCAGCCTTACTTATTGGTATTGCGTAAATAAACAACCAACCATACAACCAAGGAATTTTCTTGTAATATATTATCCAAGTAAATGTTCTTTTTCAGCAATTGCAAAGTTGTCAAAAGCAAATGTTATCCATAGAGATTTATTTTTTATTATGTAACCGAATATCGTCAAATTCGCTCCCCGGAACTCTTAACTCAAAAGGTTATAGCCTTTCTTAACAATCCGTCAAACTTTGGCCATAATCTATAACCTATATGGACATTCATAAAAGTGGTATTTATTTATACACTGCGACATTCAATTATTTATTTATTGTAGGGTGTGTGTAAAGATCATCGAAGGTCGTATTCCATCTGTATGGGAGAATTTCGAAAATAATCCGTTCACTTCGTCATGGGCGTATCCAGGGGGGGGCTTGGGGACTCAAGCCCCCCTAAATTCCGGGAAAAAGAGGAAATTTTTATAAAAATAAGCGAAAAATACGAAAAATTGTCAGCGCTTCGCGCAGATTGTGTTAATTTTCACTCAATTTTCACTAAAAACCACAAAATTTTTTAAAAGTGATGAAAAGGTTAAGCCCCCAGATGAATTTCCTGGCTTCGCCCTTGCACTTCGTATTATTCGAATTATTTAAAGATCGGTGTAGGTATTTAAACTCTGCTGACTTTCCGAATTTTTTCCGAACTTTGTCTCGAATTCAGAAGACTTGTAAAATGCGGCTTAATTTGCCAATTTTGTCAAAAGTGGTAATGCACGTTAACCACGTATAGTTTGGCCGATACAAGTACGACAAATAGCAACTTATTTAATAGAATTGTCCACCTAAATTTTTCTTTGATGCAAATAAAAAGTTTCTGGTTTTATGCTGTAATTATAATACATATTATTTTGAAGTCAAAAACATTTAGACCAAACCTGAAAAAAAATCTGTACTCGTTTCACAGTAGGGTTTCGGTGGATGGGTGGGTAAAATTGATAAGAAATTGGCCTTAATTGGGAAAAATTGATTTTATCCACATTTCATTGTGTATCTGTGTATTATCCGGATGAAACAGCAGTTTGATTGAATTTGGCCATATATAGCCACTTTGTCCAATTGTGGATGGATAAAACGATAAATTTTAATTTCATCCAGACAATATACACCCTGTTTTAAAGTAAACCATACATTGATTTCTCGACGGCTCTTTGATATTGTGCCCACACACTATGAATTATTGTCATAATTATTATTATTGTTTTGAAATGAAACACATAATTTGTTATATCCATAATATCCATCATAATATTTTATTATACTAATTACTAGTATTCGACCCGTTACTAAGTAACGGAGCATAAATCCAACGATTTGAATGGGTAAATTACATAAAATATATTACTCAAGTCACCTTAGTTAGTAATACTTGTAGCATTAGACAGACATTAGAAATGTAATTGTATAGTAGACCATAATAGAGAAAAAAGTTGGAAGCGTCGAGCGGGTAATTTTGAAAAAGTGTGCCGCCTCAAATCGGAAAGGACTGAAGGCTTTTAAAACTTTATTGATGTAGGCATTTCCGAGTGAGTACCAGAAATCATGAATGACCAAGGAAAGCAAATGAATGTCAATAGCTTTGGGGATGAGCATATATTCCCCGACCATTAAAATAAGTGACACCGAGGGCATAATCAGATATACAGGCATTCCCATTTCATGGTAGAGTTTGATTGTGGCGTAATTTGTTAAAATGCTAAGTCCTAAAGCCACGCCCAATAGAGCAGGCGTCATAAATCGAAATGTGAGATTCATCGTTTGATAACTCAGATGGAGACATCGGCAGGCAATCACGTGACGATGGAAATTGCACATCATGTCAATTCGATTTGCAAATTTTCTTTTCTCCAGGGCGGGAATGTACCTCATCCACAAGAGTAATTCTTGGCAATAGATTGCACCCAAATATGTTAGCAACATAATTGGAGAAATTACGTGAAAGCCGCCGTAAAAGATGAGCACACTTGTTAGAAGAGGAACGGCGATTTCAAATTCTCGCCATTTCGGAAGTACGGCCAACAAAAACGTATCCACTGCGACTACCCCGGGCAGGAGAAATGGGAACAAAGAACTCAAAAATATAACAAAGAAACTCAAAATAACAATGGATTTGGTTATGTACTCCACCACATAGTTCATCCTTCCTTTGTCTCTCCCGTAGTATCCAACCGGTCTGTAAATCCCTGAAAAATAATTATTACTGCACTATGAAAACTTAATTTGCATAGGAAACCATTGAAACGGATATAACACATAGCGGAAGCATCACCCCCAAATGAACGAAGACCAGTTTTTACCATTTAAGAAAAGTTAAGCCCATTTTTACCTAAAAAAACAAGTATCTAATTTGAACTTATATTTCCCTCCGTTCACAAGCTTATATGCATCTTCTTTTGACCCCTTGACCCTAGTGACCCCATTTTCAACTGATATACTATACATACCTATAAACTTGTTATATATTATACTTAAGTAGGCACGTGCAAAAAATGTCAACGAAAGTATCTTCATCCGTGCACAAGTTATAATTAATGTATGTCCTTTTGACCCCTGGGGTGAATTAACCCCATTTTCGAACTTGGATCTACGTTTGACTAATAGAACACGTGTCAAGTTTGAAGGAAATAATATATGCATCCGATCATTACGGACACTGATATTTCGAGGACGGACACACACTGACAGTGACGGACACGCATGCATGGCATTCGTATTCAATTTAACTTCCGCTACTGAATAATAGTAAATACTTTCTCATTTCACACACAGTTTAAAAGTCAAGTGGTGTTCAGCAATTCTGAATTCATAATATTCATAAATCAACTCAAAGTCTACCTCCTGGATATGGATAACTACGTACGATCGAAATGAAAATACTTACTGAATAAGTAGTAAACGTTTCTAGCTTCTCTTTTCGTCATGTTGGCCACGAACTCCCCGTGATAATGCAAAACCCAATTGATGGTGTTGACCAATACCAAAATTGCAAAAATGAATATTCTCAGAATGACGACAAATATTGGAAGTGTATGAGTGCGGGTGTATATCTCGCTCCAGATGACGCCCAAGAAAAATACACAAGCCACAAATATGCAAAGGTGGCCGAAATGGAAATTAAATAATTTCACCTTTGACTTTGTCCATCTAATTTCTCGTTGGGCTCCTTTAACAACTTCAAAAGGCGTGAACCCAATTGCAGTATAAACGTCTACAAAAAATTCAAATCCTGCCCACATACTCGACGACATCAACATTTTACAAAGTTTTAGAAAACGCGTAAATGTGAAAATTCTTCCAAATGTGAAAATTCCTTCGAATGCGGAAAAAAAATTTAAATGTGAAAATTCTTCCAAATGTGAAAATTCCTTCGAATGCGAAAAAAATTTAAATGTGAAAATTCTTCCAAATGTGAAAATTCCTTCAAATATGAAAAAAATTTAAATGTGTAAATTCTTCCAAATGGGAAAATTCCTGAAAGACAAAATAATATTCCTTCTGCGCTTACTTTTAGTATAGCAACAAATACACAAATCTTGAATATTTTTCTAAGAGCATTAATTTCATAATGTTAACATTCTGAGAGGTTGAAGTCTACTATAGTCTCTGTGTATAGCAAAGAAATATAGACGTAAAGACTGCCAGGATTTGAATAATTAAAAATTAAAGTTTTATTTATTTAAAACTAACTGCACGAGCGTGTACATTCCTTTCACATGTTTGTCAGCTATGTTTTTTTCTAAACAACTATATAAACAACCAGGGACCAAAAAATAATCAATTTCACTTGTTCCTGTTAGGTTAGGTTAGTATAGGTTTTTCACTATTTAATTTTACGATTACGTTTACTACAAATTATAAATATTTNTATTTATTTTTACTATTACGTTTACTACAAATTATAAATATTTTATAACTATTTTAATGGGGTAGGTATAATCGAGTTATGCATAAGATTGAGTGTTTATGGATTTTAGTTCAAAGAATATTGCTATTAGATATTTTTAGTTGATAAGCAATTCAATTTAGCTTAGAAAGTTATATAATTCTCTAATGTTAAAAGGGAAAGAACTGATGTCACCTTCAAAACATTATTTAGAATTTATTTATATTTATTTATTTTATTTTATTCAGAATTTAGAGGCATTTATAGAATAAGAATTAATGAGCATGATTAGTATACCGTTCCGTACTCCGTACTGAATTCCTTTTACTGTATAACGGGGGAGAATTCCATAAAATAGACCCTGATTAAGACAATTAGGATATTATACTGCCTAGGCAAACCATTGCTTCCTTTTTCCTTCTGCATAAATATTAAATGTTTTAAGAGCGTCTTTAGGTAGATAGGTACACTTTATACAACTTCAAACCATGTTAATCTTTTAGCATAATTTTAAGAGTAAAAGGTTTGCAACTTATAAAAATTGTCCTTGTGGAAATACATACACCTTTTCCTGGAATTGATTTTCTAAATATCAAACATCTACCTGACAGTATTTATTTGCCGCAAAGAGTCTTTAAACTTTTTTACAATGGCCAGTACAGTGTCAATACAATATGATTCATTTTTTTTCATTCGTGATTTAAGGTATCGTAGCAATTAGGTAGCATCGTAGCATCTACTGAAATCAACTGAAATCCATTGGCTTAATTGCAACTAAATTCTTTTTTTCCTGGAAATCCACTCCAACTCAAAAACAACTTAATTCATTCAGAACGCCCCTCGATTTTACGTAGACGGGTTTGATTTTTTTTCCTAATGGAAATTACCAATTATCCCAACATGAGAGTACCTCACCTATGACGCATGTAGTATTTCCCTTAATGAACAAATCCCAAAATGTAATTCAATTACAGTTTGATTTGTCAAAGTTTCTTTACAGGAGGAACTCAACCTAACCGCAATGCCCAGGCACAGTACTAACTGTGTGCTAAAAAAGAAGAAGAAAGAAATTTTTGAATTTCTTTAATAATTGTAAATATCAAAATATATAAAGTAAGTACCTAATCAAAAGGATAACTTTTTGTGCCCTTCCTGCGTGAGTCCAAAATTTTATTAGCTAACACAAAATGGAATTACCGAAGACCGGCGATATTGATGCCAGAAATTTCTTTTAGAAAAAAGGTAAAGTGCCTAGGAGCTGTTTTTGCAATTTGTCCGATCCTGTGCGAAGGCCTAGATAAAAAATTTGATTTGTTTTGAAAATGTTGGGATTTGCATGCAACGTACATAAATATGTCTAGGCAGGAGGACAAATACAAGTTTTAGTGATGCTAGATTTTTAGATTTAGATTTTTTAGATTGAGGTAGAATAGCGTAGCTGCTCTGTATAGAATTATATAATGCCCTACATCTGTCTGAATGTTGGCCATAATATTATTTCACATGTAGCATGTCCTGTTATGTTGTATCCTGCTAGGTATTAGAAAAATATATTTAATAACTGTTATTGTGGAGGAAAAGGTTTGTTGGACTAATTCGAACAAAATTCAGAAATAAATGACAAATGGAGATGAGTATGACAATGAATAGTTAAAATATCTTAATTAATTTTTCTTACTTCTTGCATGACTTAATTAAATAAATCTTGTCAAAGGTATAACCCTGCCCTGACAGACTGGCTGGCACACAAAAACATAATAGAAAAGTTTTCATTGTAGCACGGCACATCATACACATCCGTATTAGATATTAGAAAATGTAATTGGCAACCAAATATGTGCATACTCGAGATAGCAGCCTAATTATTTTTGTACCTATTAGCTCAGGGCGCCGGGTGCTGTGATGTAATTTCCATCACCCCGTTTCGTTGTATTGTATTTTTATTTTATTAGATCACTCGATCACTGAAAGGTCGTCGAAATGACCTTTTTTATTGGGAAAATGGAGCTCCATTCCATTGCATTGTCTTTTCTTCAACTCACTCTCGTTTTTCGAGACCACCATGATTTTATACAGTTTTATAATATTTACATAGTCACAATAATCAGGCTAATCATCTAGTTTTATATTTAATGGCTATATAAAGGCAAATAATTTTTCTGCAACCACCACAGTGCAGTTGTACACACCCTATGCACTTTGTCATTATTTCGGTACCTATGAAATTATTATCAGTGTTACTAATTAAAAAGTGAAATTAAGAATTGGGGATTTAGAAAGAGATAAAATAATATGAATCCTTTGAGGGTATTTTCGACAAAGGAATTGTACAGGGTAAGCTGATTTTTCTAAACTGAATACAAAATATTAAACCAACAGCGTTAATAAAAATTTGATTATGATTAAATGGAAACTAAATTTCGTCCACTAGTTAAAATGGATTTGCCTTGTGTTGTGCTAGAAACTACCTACTTATATTTTAATAGTGATTTTTTTATATATGCTTAATAGATCGCTCTTTTGCTCATCATCCTAATTTCCACTAGGTAATTATGATACAATCCATTTTTTAAATACAAATTAATAGAAATTATAAAATTTGCTAAGAAAAAACACATTTTTTTTAAAATCAACAGTTGTGCCACAATAGACATCGGTGGAAACGTCGGATTTGGAAATCTTGGTTTTTTAAACGCAGGATTTTTCAATGCTGGTCTCGGAAACCTTGGGAAGAAAAATCTTGGATTTTTTAATGTGGGCAAGAAGAATTTGGGAATTTTCAATGCGGGCAAGAAGAACTTGGGAATTTTCAATATAATTGCTAAAAAAACGTTGGGGATTTTCAATTTACTTTCCAAAAAAACTATCGGTGGCTTCAACGTCATATCCAAAAACAGAATTGGGGGAAGTTCAATCGCGGGATTCCCAATCCCACTGCCATTACCACTACCAATCCCTCTTCCCCTTCCCCTTCCCCTCCCGGGCCTCCCTCAAGCACAGCCTATTACCATAAATTTACCAGGACTGCTAGGAATGCAAGGACCACTGATACGACTTCCAGGATTGCCAGGACTGCCAAGACTACAGATACAACTGCCAGCACTGCTAGGGCCAGGGCTGCCAGGAATCCAATTCCCAGGAATATCACTGCCACTGCCACAATTAGGACTAGGACTGCCAGGAATAACACTGCCAGGACCACAAATTCCAGTAATACAACTGCCCCAACTACGAATTCCAGGCATAGGAGGAGGAAGTGGATGATTCACCCACAGGTCGGGGGAAGTGAGAGAAGGTAAGCCCGTCCGGGAAATTAAAATTTCACCTTTTCTCCACTGATGACAGAAATAAAGATTTTTCGACAGTAATTTCTGCCGTCAGTGAAAAAAATGTTAAATTCCAAAATCCCGGACGGGCTTACCTTCTCTCGCTTTTCCATAAGTCCACGTCGTCGTTATTGAGTCGCGGAGAATTTTTCATTTACCTAAAACCGTTACCTTTATAAAATAATTTCAAATTTATAATATTATAATTTCATAAATGAGAACCACTTGTGACATTTACGCATTTAAAATTATTTTATAAATTATTATAAAGGTTTTTAGCTGTAAGTGAGCGAATTATTATAAATAATTAAAAATGAATTATTTTTATAAATGAAAGTTTATTTCCAAAAAAGTTATAAATTCTTCGCAACGCAAACTCACTATTATTTATTATATTATTATCATTCAACAAAAGTGTCATACTACGATTGCATATATATATATGCACAACAAGACAAGGCATATTATTATGCCAAACTATCCTGCTCCGCTGCACCTAATTGAAAAATATCGTTATTGTGGAAAACGACAACGAGCAAGGGATCGTATACGACTAATTCGATGAAATTCGGAAATAAATGACAAATAGAAAATGAGTATAACAATAAACAATTAAAATATCTTAATTAACTTTCCTTATTTCTTGCATGACTTAATTGTTAATTAAATAAATCTTAAAGTTACACAGCTGGTACACAAAAACGTAATAGAAAAGTTCATTGCAGCAGGGCACAAACAGACACATCAGTATTAGAATTAGAATAAAATTAGAATGTAAAAATAATATGGCAATTTATAAAAATATATACAGAGCGTATATGAATAATATAGCATTATTCAGAGTAGCGGAGCTGCTTTGTATTGGAATGCCCGATCTGTCTGTCCGTCCCTGGCTGGATTCGATACCTTTTGAACGGATTGACGTTCATCGTTCAAATATTTTGTATGTCATGTAGAGGTCGATTGAAGAGCTGAGTTTAAAAATGGGGTCACTGAGATAAGGTCAATTAGGTCAACTTGCTCATCCTGAGTATTCCTGAGGCCATAATATTATTTCATGAAGTTGTCGACAATTTCTAAGTTAAAGGGAAATCTTGAATGTTTGCGCGCTTTCGACCGTTGAATCTTACAGTAAGGTTTTAGTGTAGCGGAAGTCCATACAAATGGGAAGGTTTGAATTTTAGGCGGGAAGAAAGACTATGCGTCCGTTCCGTTCCATTGACTTATTATGAGTATGAGTGTGACGTGATGTTAGCTTAAACCTTGGCGGCATTCGAACTCTGAAGAGTACGAAGTGCTTAAACGCGATTACCACGTGGGTACCACGTGGGTGAGGAACTATTCATCTTAGGGGAGTCTTGGTCCTTTGCTA
>JABASI010000861.1:0-31043 GCA_019776505.1 Tomocerus nigrus
ATAATTCTTTTATTGCTCGTCAATTCCGACGAAAATTAAATTATCGTTTTTGATAAATTTTTAATTGGTACTCCGAAAGATAGAATAGCTGCGACAATAACAAAATGAATAATATATCTGTATTATGTTTGGTCTCATACCTTTTATTTTTGCAAATTTACTATTTTTAAGCAATAAAATATCTACATTTGCAATGGGAAAATAAATAGCGCATTACTATCGTTGAAAACAGTTCCATTCTTAAAAATAACCTTGGTTCCTTATCCTTATCTCTCTCTAACGGGGACTCTTTTGATTTCTTTCATGAAAAATGTTCACGGAGCTGAAGTTTCCCAGGAAAACTAAAGTGGAGAGAACGGTGAGAAGAGAGATGAGTTGGTTAAGTACCTTTTCCCGGAATCCTGAAATTGAGTTATGGTATGCTATATGCCACTTGTTGTGAATATTGCATTTGTGACTGCTAGTGCTCGTGTAATCGATATGTTATTATCTTTCATATTTGTGATGCTATTTAGAACAGACTGACACTGTAACTCTGAAATTAACTTACAATTCCCAATTCCCATCATTCGACTCATGAAATATTTATGTACTATATATACTGTATCATATTAAATCAACTAATAATATTATAACATGATTCTGCAGACCATTATATGTAATTATCTCTGTAATCTACTTGGCAGTTTACTATTTATCAGTGGTTCACCTTTTGTTTATTTAAACAAATATTTATACCATTTAGGTTTCTATGTTTTTCTTCCATCTTAGCAATTAAGTTTTTACTTACTCATTTTGTCGACAATCATAAGCATTGGTTAGGCCAATATTTTGCCCATTTTAAGAAATATTACATAATTCTAAAAATATCCCATTAAAAATTGTGTAAAATTGATTTTTTGAAAATGTGTACCTACCCATTATTTTGTCGGAATAAATTGATGCATAATGTTCAACACTTGGTTATTACTTTATTACCTATGCCATATTTGCACTGCAAAGATTCACGCGGTCAATCTTTAATCAGCGTTTCTTACAGAGCTTTCCCATTTCCAACCTCAATTTGTTTTCTATATTTCCCAAAGGGAAATGAGAAGTTTTCTTGCGTGTTTATTTACTAGTCGAAGCTAGATACACAAAGGGATTTGTCGTGCATCTGGCTGGAGTCCCCAGTCTCATTCTCCGTTCATTCATGTATGTATAATTTCTTCAATTCAATCTCATCACCTATTCTAATCTCAAACGCAAATGGCAGATATCCATACATCTCAAACGACAAGCCTTAAACCTCTCGTGTGTCGTGATACTTATTCATGATGTGGTGGTGGTAAGTAGGTGCCTAAATTTCAAATTACATTTTCTGTTGCGACATTCGATGCCATTCGGGTACTTTTTATTGCTCCATTCCATTAGCCATAGAAAATATCATCTGCATATGCAAATAGAATAGAACTGATACATGTATATGCGTACGATCACTACTATACTATATGGACGCTAAGCATACACCAATGCAGAACAGATTGATAATAACTTAGCTGTCAACAGGAAATGAATACATGAAGAATCAGAGTCATTTAAAATATCCGTCACAATTAGAAATCCAAATCTCCTCAAATTCAGAGGTGTGTCATCAAGTCCACTATTTGGATAAAAGAACTAACAATCTAATCAGAAACTAATCTTTGTATCACAATGGGTCAACTCAAGCACCAAAGAAAGTTAGAAGTTTAAAGGTTTAAATGAGTTGTAGCTGCTGATCAATGATGAAATATTATTATGAATGCGAAGTAGAGGCATGCAATGATGCACTTTAATTTTTCCGCGTAATATTGCAAAATATTAAAGCTACACGGCGAATCTAAGCACTATGATAGAGGCAGGGTAAATTTTAAAGAAGGAGGTAAATAATTGCAGCCGATAAGAGCATAGGAAAATGACGTGGCAGTGTAACCTTAAGGTTAAAGTTAATTATTGAGATTAAACTTAATCGAGCTAATGTTTTAGCCGCTTAACCGAGATTTAACATTAACATCGTGAGTGGTTGGCATATTAGTATTTTCGTCATGCTTTGCTTGGTATTGCTAGAAAAATAGTTCTGGGGATTTTCTTTCACCTAGTACATCCCCCATGGGAAGCACTGTTGCAAACAGCATATTCGTTTTGAAAGAAAACTAAGCGTATTAGGAAAATTTAGGTTATAACAGAGAATCGTTCCGATGTAAAAAAGCCATAATAGTAAGAAATCCCATATTGAAGGAACGAAAGAATCTATTTGGTTGGAGACTCCGAATTGGAGTGGCAGGGTCAAATAAAACAGTTACCTACTTCTGCATGCGGTAAAACTTTTGGTAATTAGCAGACGCCGCGCCGGATAAACATACTTTATCGCCAAAATATTGGAATTTTTCAGCTTCGTACATATCGTACGTGTGGCCAGGCACGTAGCTAGGAAAGTGATCACGGATGGGATGGGAACACCAAATAATATTATCGAAATTTTTTGCGGTTTTCAGTTATATTTTCCCCGAACTATGTGATGTACATTGGCGCGAAGAATCTCTACGATTTCTTGCCTTTTGTGAAAACAATTTCCTCTGATTTAGAGTAGCACGTGCCCCAGTGTGCCCCTAAATACGTACCTGCATGTGATAACACGTACAAAATAAATATGTTAGAAGAGTAGATTTTCCTCCTTTGAGGAAAGGTAAGATAAGTTACCCAGTATATAATATTAATAGTAGGTAATAACGCATCGTTAGCTACATATGCGTACTAATACCAAACCAAAGTAGAGGAAACGTGATTTTGCTTTGCCGTTATTTTGATTCTGCAAATCGGTGAAGCAGAAGAGCCAGGGAAAACAGAGGTTAACCTTGATTTTCTGTTGGATTGGAGTTAATTGGCATGTAACTAACCCAAAATAAAATATATATAATTAGTCGTAGTATAGGTAGATACAATTAGGTAGTTGAATATATAAAGGGGCTACCTGAAATTGTTTCAAATAGTTTTATAAAATAATTAACGTCTAAAATTGCAAAGAAATACCTACTAGGTACCAAGGTACCTACGTCTGCCTAAGTGGAAAATGAACATATTATACTTTACTATTTCTGCGTATTTCTAATAATGCGCTTCATGGTGCTTCACAACGCACATGTACAAGAATTGACTAGAATTAGTTTCTGCTGAGTTTATGACCAGATTCCGCTTCTGGATTCCCGGCAGTCTCCTTTAATATTTCTTGAAAGAAATGGGACCAGTTATATCGGAACTTCAACTCTTTCGAAAACGAAACATTTTCTCCAAAACACTAATTTAATTACTTCAGAGAAATTACGACTTTGGGCAGCAAATGTTATATCGGATATGAACGAAAGTTTATAACTAGAAAGGAATACGAAATAATTTAACTGGTTAAATTCAGATTTTTCGGGATTTTCGATGCATATCTCTGAAATCTAAGGAATCTGTCCAAAATAAACGACCCGATTTCATTTGGAAAAAGTTCACGTGGTTGTTGGTTTCGAGCTTAATGCAAAAAGTCTCTCTCGTTAGTAAAAATCGAATAATACCATATCTAGAGACATAGCTATAGATGCTATTATCATGTCAATGTCCTTGTTAGGAAAATAGAAATTTCATGCTTTTCTGATTGATTTAAAATTGCTCTAGTTACATGGGATTACTTGCTAAGAAATGTTGTCTTTGTGTATAGGGACAAATAACCCAACCAGAAGGCTTGGAAATAATCTACGATTAAATTTTGTTTTTATTTAATGACATTTCACTGAAATTCTTTTTCACTGCATCCTGGAGTCTAATTGCTGGAGATGCTCCATCACTTCTTCTGCTCGCTACAATGGGAATGACTTTAAAAATGTAACTCATCAAAGTCTGGTATTCAATTTTATGAATTTGGGCAGATCTTGGGAAATAAAATAACGGAATGCCTAGTGTACATCTCTTGCCTAAAAAGAGAAGGAACTGCACGGTTGAAAAGCATGTAGTAAATATTCAATTTATTTTCAAGACCGTAAAACAGGTCACCTATTAAATGTAAATACTTAAAAATGAAGACTTAACGGAATTGGTATTGAAACGTGTTTGTTGGTGGAAGAAGGTAGTGTTAGCAAAAACTATAGGCACTCAAATCAACATCTGATGTTTTCCCATGCAAAATCCCACTTCACATCAGCATTACTAGCTCCACCGCTGACTGCCTACTTAAGAATACACTTTCATTGTGCTTTGTGCTCTGGAGAAGAACTTTCCATTTTCAATGCTATGGATTTCGACGAAGCACACAAATCATCAATTTCCATTTACGAGATAAAGTCCTTATTTTTAAAAAGCTTTCATATTTATATTCCTATTGAAAATATTCACGGTTTTGGCTGACTTCACTGTAAAACTCACATTTCTACATTTTGGTTTACCCCCTTTAGAAATAGAAGCTATAAGAACGTTTTAAGATTAATCTGGGAAAACTATCCGTGGCATAATAACACGCTAGTATCATTGACATCCACGGATTATAATATCTATATTGTCATTTCAAAACCCGCCCATGTAGCTTAATATCTGTTATAGTCCTAACACATTTGAAATAATATTATATCGAATAAGAAAGTACGATTGTTCCTACCGTCATCTGCACTGTGCTTCCTAACCCATCTAGCTCAAAGTGAACATGAGATATTAAGGGAAAAGCAAAAAAGGGTAGCAATTTAGTGTAGATGGAAAGCGAAACGCAAGGTGAAGCCCATCAACAATATTCCACCTCTTGTGGTGGTAAATAGACTCTTAAATGGTGACTGACGAATTGGTTTACTCCGTAAAGGCAAAAAATTTATTGCGAATACTCGAGTGGACGAAAGATCCTATGGTTCTTTTGATCGATGTACATTGGTAAAGCAACCACGTAAATTCAGTGGACCGCATCACAATTTTAGACGCATACCAATTTCTTTCTTAAATATATTTCTTACCCTTAGCTGTTTTATCCAATATTGCCAGAAATTTCTTTTGAGCAGACGACGACTATGCTTTACAGCTATTTATGCTTATATATACCTGCGCTCTAGAACAAATTTTTAGACGCACTTTAAAAGTTCTCTACATATACTTATCATGGAATACATTATAACATACATAAGTATGTTCTAATACACACATCCTTATCATAATATATTAAATATAGTTAATGTGCCTTGGTTTCATTGAATTGTTTATCGATTTGACGTAGTATTTACTAAAATATTCTGAATATTTGACAGAATGAAGCTTGTAGAAGACAACTGAAAGCACCTGGGCTACATGCATTTAAACGATAATTTCGCAAATCGTTACACTTTTGACAGCGAAAGAGGTAACTAATTCTTGATAGTAGTATTATCCTCATAGCTACTCACAATGAACAATAGATAGCTAAGTACTGTAATAACTTTTTAAAATGGCGAAGGCTTGAACACTGCTCAAACTTGCTAATCATGCCATTATGTATGACATTATAGATTATAGAGTGCGAAGGTGCGATTTATGTTGATTACTGTAATTTGGAAAGTTTTCATAAGATCTTCTTCGTATATCATGCATTCCAAAAGACAGAAACGATGAGGACATGCTAAAACATCTCATTTGACAATTTGAACATAAAGGAGACAACTTAGATGTAATTAACTTATAATAGGATAGACTAGTGCTATTACATTGCGTTAACTCGTTCAAGTCTAAGCCACATCTATTTCCGATTCTTGTTTTAGAAAACTAGAAATAATGTAATTGTCATCCTCTTAACATTATACGTTACGTCTTAGTGTTATTTTGGCGATTAGTTTTATCTACATTAGTTGAAAATCTTTAGCAGTGTACATTTATCCGTAGCAAACAATTATCTACTCTGCTGACTGCTTCAGTATTGTTCTAGATTTCTTGCATAATTTCCAAAAGAAAATGATACACGTTACAATCGATGTCAGTAAAAGTAAAGAATACAAGTTTTAAGTGGGAGAAAGTAGTGCAACTATTATACTATGAGTACATATATACACTCTCCATGCTACATACAATACAAAGTTTATGTATATAAAGTCATAGCCCTTCCATACAAGGCAGTAAAAGATTCATAAGGTGAGAAAGTGCATGCGACTGTAATTTGCCAATTGCACTTGGTGGAGTTGTACGAAATATTTTATGTTCTTGTCACATGTTCTATATGCTCGCTAGAAACTACAAAGACCTTTTAACAAGGATTAAGTGCATTTCTTCTTGTTCTTCATTTTAACTAGGAAATGAACGAAGTAGGTGAAATTCGCATTCTGTATAAGATAGCATTGAGTAAATGGAAATTAAATGAATGATTATGTCTTCGTATCAAATTTCTATAAGGTCTAACATATTTAGATTGGCTAAGGCTAACTGAGTTGAGTTGATTTAGTTGGTGGTGTTCTTTCTTATGCATTGCATTGTGTTGAATTGGCATTGACTGTTATAGATCGGACGGAGGCATACTAATGTATTTGTGTGTAGTGTGGCAGTAGTTGACTCGGCTTGGCTGGCATTCCCAGATTCTCAGAGTGTGGTAGCCTTTTAGCTTTGGATATTATAATGACTTATATTATACTCGAGTTTAGTGCTCCACGGTGTAGGTTGTTGGAGTTGTGTGTGTACGAGTCGTTCGTTCGTTCAAGTGGAGTAAGGCAGAGAGAAGAGTGCCGTCTACTTACACAGAGAACATCCGCGTAACGTTCACTCACAGTCGACGGACGGACCCGCTCGCCAAGTAGAAGAAAGAAAGAGAGGAGTTGAGGATCTTGAGCCGAGTTTTCGGAGTGTAGTCGCAATTTTGCAGCTTAGGGGTAAAGAGTGCTGGTTGACGGCGTGCTGAGTGAGTTGACTCGTCGTCCTAGTGCACAGTGGTTTCGTTTCCTCCACCAGTTCACGATCATCATCATCATCAGAGTTCCTCTTCCACTACTTACTTCTGTGACTCAACTCATACTTTTGGATTCGATCTCATCTATAGAAGGTGGGACACACTCTGACCCTGTCGTCTACTCCAGAATCATTCTTCTCACTCGTTTCTTTCACTCGGATATTTCTTTGACAACGTCTGTCCTGTCTCCGAAATATTCTATACATGTCTCAGACTCTGCTCCGGAAAATTTGTGATTCATTCGATTCGCGATTTTTCCTCTTCGACTATTTTACCTGCTATGGTCGACTACACACATTATAAATTTTAGATAGCTCTCTCTCTCTCTCTAGGTAGCTACTACACTACTACACTACACATCCTATTAAATATCATAGAAATTCTTCAGTGTCACTCTAGTACTAGTGTACGTTTACTTCTCGACTCCCTCCATCTCTTCCAGTCGCTACTCACTCACTCAACGCTTTTTCTCCATGTACTACAGTGAATTTACATTGCAAATTCATCTTCTCTTCATCTCATAAATGTCATTCGTCCTTTGCTCATCCAACATATAATACTGAAACAACAAAAACAGCAATTATTCCTCCTTTTTTTAACTTAAAATATGCTTTGAGCCACTCAGCACTACCAGCTAAAGAAACACACCGTCGGCGATCCTCAAAATTTCAATAACACAAAAGACTCTCCGTGCCATTTCGTTTTACATTTCAATTAGCATTGTCTCATTATGAGTCTTTGTTTTTTTGGCTAACAGTTAAAAACATGAAAATACTAACTAATACGGTATTCATATCGCATCCTTGCCATTCCCATGAAAGACAAGAGTGATTCAATATTGTTACTATGCGGCAATTTATGTCACAGCAGTCACAACTTTCTGTAATCCGTTTTGAAAAAGGTGTTCAATCGTAGCCTGAAAATTTCTTAAAACTATACGCAGTTCAGTTTGTACGAGTCAAACGGATTTTTGTTCGAAAAAAGTGCATTTATGTTATGATTTCGTTGAAAAGTCAGTTTTCTGTGCAAAACTGCATAGTGTCAGAGGGGAAGTTGAGAAAGGACTTGTAAAAATGCCTCCAACAATAAACAGAAAAGTGCCAAGAAAATAATCTTGACATAAATCTGATTGTACGATAGCTGCTTTGGGCTGTGCTCACAAAGATGGAGAATGCAACGTGAGAAAGAATTTCTAGTTGTGATTTTCTTGAAATTGGACTGTAGTTAGATTAAGCGTTTGAAATAGAATTGTTGGCTAAAAGACATTTAATACGCTGAATACTGGAAAGATGTTAATTATGTAAATGAAATGAATAAAGGCTGTGTGGAAGTAGCCATTTGTGAGATATTCTGTTGTGCCGGCATGTGTTCGTGTGGAGAGGATTAGGAAACAGCCGGTGGTTGAATTGACTACTAGGTTGACTGGACATAGAGTAAGGTGGTGAAAATTAGAATTAACTGTTGATTTAAATGATCAAAGTGGATATGCATGGAATACGGGAGTAATTAATTGCTACGGATCCTCATTCAAAATCTAGTTATAATATAATCTCACGTCAGACTTGAACAGATGTTAGCATGATCCGTAGAATGATAGACACGACGAGAGTCTGGAGTGGGGAAAAGAAAAACCTGTTACTTTCGTCCGTTCATCGTAAAAGTTTGAAAATCAAAATCCACGGATAGTGAAGGAAGGGTAATATTATAGTAAGTAGTAGAGAGGGAGGAGTTAATTTCTTGTGCTCTATAAAATATTTCCTACTATAATAGCATAGTCAAGTTAGTGCACACAATTTGCCAAGATACCTACACGAAGTAGAATTTCTTCAGACTTGTGTAACAATAAATGTGCGCTACTTGTTGTGATACACACTTAGTCCATGCACTACAAGAGTGATTCAACAATAGAAAAAGTTGTTCAATCAAAATCTGTTGAAGACTATCTTGGAGGATTTTCTAAAGATTTCCCACGTTTCTCCTGCAGAGAGCGAGAGCGAGAGAGAGAGAGAGAGAGAAAGAAAAGAGTGAGCATTCAAGAGGAAACTAAATAGCATGACTATGGCTACGTCGACTACTACTACTGACTGGACTTTGGTGAAAAAGTGAACTGTTGAAGTGAAGTTGGCTATATTATTATAGTCACTCTTCTTCTTCTTCTTCTTCTTCTTCTCTCTTCTCACTCACTTGTCAGTTTTCACTTTTCTTTCTTGTTGGGAGCAGAAAGGAAGAGTTGAGCTGTACACATGTAGTACATGAAGGGAAGAGTAATATCGACTTGACTTAAGCCTTCGACAAGTTGGCTGCCTCTTTTGGCTCACTCTGCCCAAGCATTGCACTGCACTCCCACCAACAACATCCACACCCGTAAGTATATCATCACATAACATCAACTTTTCACATATTCTCTCTATCTATGTCGACAGAACCAAGTGTCACGAGTCACTACAGCTAATCTAGTTATGACAACTCACTCAATTGAGAAAACAACTTCCCCTTATATACTTTCTTATTCTTTCACTTCAATCACAGAGTCTCATAGACACCTTTGTAGTAGGAGTATACATCCCCCACTTAAAACTTACCTGATATCTGTAGAGCCACTTCCCCTTGTCAGCCATACTCAATCTTCTTCCCATGCAAACCAAACTCAGACTAAAGTAATTAAAACCAAAAGCGCCATCATAAAAATCAAAACTAGTGGATTGCGACTGCGACACGACAGAGGGGAGACTTACATTCATTTTAGCATCTCATGCAGTTACATGGAAATCATAAGAGCATAAATTCATTAATAGAGGAAATTAAATTTGGGGAGAGAGGGAAGGGGTTTCCGTGGTAACTCTTTGTAGTTCGTACGGAGGTGCTGCTGCAGCATTTGAATAGGTAGGCACCTACCTATAGACATACTTACGTCTCACAAAAATAGATCTCCTGGCCCTTGAATAACTCTGAAATGTTTTCTTAGCAAATATGGTGGGGGACTGTCAAAGTCGATAACGTCTTAGGCTAACGATAAGCTGACTTTTGACAACTATTCCAACAGATTCTTTCTAACAACTCTTGCTGTAAAACCATCGGGAATTTCAATCAGAGCCGAGCGCAATTCGATTAAGTTTTTGCAAGTGCGAGGACACAGAGCCAGAACCACAACAACATCACAGGCATTTCTATTAGTTGAGCACTTCTCCCGTTTACTTATGCATCGTTAATTCTTCTGTTGGCTCTCCTTCTATTTACTCCTAGCTCTTTTTAGATGTACTTTTGATGACTGTTATTTGGCTTCCCTTTCTACCCTGATTTCCTACACTCTGCATTTCTTTATTATTACTTCAACTAGTATTTTTCAACTGCGTCTTGTATTAATATTTCTTTTGTTTGTCAAAAATATCAACTATAGGTATCTGTGAAGGGAGGTAGTACTATATAGTAGTACTTATATAATAATAATAATATCTCTGTGACTACTGGTTATTTAATAGAAAAAATAAATGAGGAGGAGTCGTAATAAGATGGTAGTCGTTAGATAGCAAAGTCATTAGAGGAAGATCAGTTCATTAGAAGAGCTCATCGACTACGAAGGATCTTCTAGAAAATAGGTAAAAGGCAGCAGGGAAGGAATAAGCCGAGAATGCCACTTGAAAGCTCTGAAAGACTCTTATCTACGTTCTAACTTCTAATGTATGCCCCATTTTCATCATCTTCTTATTTATCCTTAGATGTTCCTTAATAAAAATCTTTTCTCAATGAGTTTCTCCTTACTTTGTAAACAAGTGCTCGTTTTGCAGAAGACCTTATTGTTCTCTCCCTTTTCCTCTCTTTAATGTGCGCACTTGAAAAAGGAAGGAAGGATGGCAGTAAATTATTTCGCAAACTATGGATACGCAATAATAAGTATCTCTAGGTACAGAGAGAGAGAAAAGAGAGGCTTTCAATCAGTTCAGTGTAGTAAGTAGTCATAGTCATTCATGGCTCCAGTAACGACGACGAATGGGTACGCAATAATAAGTATCTCTAGGTACAGAGAGAGAGAAAAGAGAGGCTTTCAATCAGTTCAGTGTAGTAAGTAGTCATAGTCATTCATGGCTCCAGTAACGACGACGTGGCATTATGGCAGTTATTTTAAACAGGGCATAGGTTGCATTGAAAGAGATTTGTGGTGTGTGCTAAGAAAAGTAACTGGCTCTACTCTAAACAAACAAGGCAGGACGTAAACGTGAACTACATAGACATTTTTATCAGATTCACACAAGGAATTAAGTCATGTCGTATCCGAGCATTACGTAATGCTCATGTATACATAGGTACTACTAGGTACAGAGATCTCTCTCTCATCTCAATACAGTGTTACTCATCGCTCCTGGCACAACAGTCCGCCTCTCTCTCTAATGCACTAACAAGGGAGGGAAAGAGAATCTTTTGCAACTCTATCTGCCCAAGTATCTGCAGTGAAGAGGCTGCGACTATCAATCGACTCAGTGTTACTATTCTTGCCACACATAATACATAGAAGTAGAAGGAGAAGAGAGAGAGAGAGACGAGAGACGAGCTAGCACTTAGTTAGTTAATATGACTGCATAGACATTAGTGAATTTTAGCTCTTAGCTGGATTCAAGTGTAATGTAAGCGAAGAACGCGGCTCGGCTCCTTCCTCTCAGTCAGATCCTTAGCTCTTCTTCCCTGCACAACAAACTGAGATGAGATGAGAGTGAGCCACCATGAGCAAGAGAGAGAGAGAGAGAACCAAGCTCAAGTTGATATTGATGAGGATGAGGATGTGGTTGTGCCTTGTCTATGCCTCTTCTGGATGAGGATTGCGGATGACGAGCAAAGATTTATTTTTGGATAACTCGATCCTCTGATTTGATGTTCTCTCTGTCTCCTCTTACACTCGCTCTACTTTGTTTCCACTCACACTCCAATTTCCGTAGATTAGCTATACGTAAGATCGCGATTTGTTTCCAACAACCCGATGTTTAATGCGTTAAATGAAACCCTTTGAACACGGACATGAATAGCTAGATCCGAAATATTTATTTCCTCTCTTACATAGCCACCTTATCTCATTATATTATTATCTCCTCTTACTTGTTCATTGCTCACTCATTGCTTAGCCAATACTAATTAATTATCTTTAAATACAAATCATCCTACCTCTAAAATCTAATGATACAGCAAATCTATTCAAACGCCACTAAATCCGCCGGATATTACATCTCATCAAATAGGTACTCTCTTCTGTAGATTGATCATTATGGCTCACGATGACACACTGTCAAATGAAAGTAGTCTTATATAAAGTCAAATCAATGTGAGTATAAATATAATATGAGAATAACAGCTGTATACACTTAAGATTAAGTACACTTATGAATGAGATGTACTAGTATCATCAAAAATTATATGCTGTGGGAATGCATTAGATTATTTTCCTATGGTTATCGCCTTGAAAGAATCTCGGAAAAAATATCCGAAATTTCTGCTAAAATATCATTTCCGATCACGTATGTAATAATAGCTCAGTTTTACTTCCGTCTCTTTGTATAAATATTTAAGAAATGCATCTTTGGATTTTGCGTTCTCAGTGCTATTTGCTTTTTTAACTGTGTAGTGTCTCTCTATGCGAGCATAGCACGGATTGCAATTTTTACGAATGTGTACGCCCCTAATGTACTAGATGAATACACAAGAGACTTTGCAATTTTCACTAGTTTTAAACTGAATGACAGAATCTTCAGTTAACCTTAGAGAACTCCAATGCAGGCTGTACAGTAATCGAGCTGTATGTACTTGAAGACTTTTCCTATGCCTACTACATGTAAATAAGTAGTATACATGCACAGATGAAACAGGAGGAGATGCAGTCAAATATTTCACTATATCTTATAGAATTTATATATGTAACATGCTCCACTCGATACTATCTGCATGCACTTGTTTTTCACTAAAAATCTAAAACTTGGGATTCATCCATTTTCTTTGAGTTGACATGGGGTTGTTTGTACACGAAGTGGAAACCTCAAGAAATAAACTGTCCATGTCTCCAGAATCACACAACAATAGTGTCTTCTCTTAAAATAAACTCCATTTCATTATGCTTTATTTCAATTACGTCGATGACAACCAAAGTAGAGCATTTTCACTCTCTAGTTTTCTATTTTTATCTGCAGATTATTCCTTTATATGCATTTGCCCCATTAATTTCTAATCCTTTCTCTATGTATAGTTGATCGGACAATTTCTATTGTTTGCATTGGCATCAATTCAACAAAGCAAAAGAAAATGTCCATTAATATTAGTAATGAAAAAAAATTATGTCCAAACAACCTTGGTTTGTCTGGCGAATCGACATCTCATATTTAACGACAGCAAAATTCCAGACAATACTCAATAGGTCAAATTACGTGCTGGACAGTATCTGCATGTCCATAATAAATCTGAATATTAATTTTGGCACAACACAACGACACAGGGTACAATTATCTGTAGTGTCTATGCAATTCATTCACACTACACTCTAAATAAATATGAATGTAATTTATCTGTATATTTTTGTAGAGATCGATATTATGGTTCAATAATGTAAACAGAATAATTAATTTAAGCCAGACAAAACATTTTTCATGGTCTGGAAGTAGTTAGCGAGCCACAATAACAGAATTAATATCACATTATGTAAGTACATTAGGAGAACACTATAGCGTACCAACACCCGATATCTCCTTCGAAAGCAAACAGTAGTGGCAGGCGAACGGTTGATGTTGGGTTTTATGGTTGTGTTGTGGTTCTGGCAGTAATGTCCAACTGATTTATGAACTCGTTGCTCATGAAAAACAAACAAAATGTGTTTAGGTGTGCTGATCGGAGCTTTAATGAAACCTACGCTGCCTTGTGTATTCTTTATTACATCTCAATGTGTTGAAAAAACTTTCACACTAATGACTAATAGATAAATCATTTTATGCATTCATTTATTTCAATATCCATCCGAGGAAAATACACCCTCGTGTAGCTACCATTTTCACATTGTCAGCAAAATGCAATTGGAAAAACAGAATAGTAACAAGGAACATATTAAATATTCATTTATAATTCCATGAATATATATTTTGCACACTTTCATGGATTGCAAATATTCCAGTGTTTACTTTGACAATAGTACACGATATTTTGCTAAAATTTAATAGACGCTGCACTTGTAGTGATTTGGGGAAATTTTTCGTAATTTCATGCCCGCATAGATGCTTAAATTGGAAAGTGTTAAAGCTAGTATTTATTCTACATGCGTACCTACTTTATGCTTGCCACTTGATTTTCATTGAAACGAACGAAAACGGACGAACGCTGATTCTTAGTCAACGACGAACGTACCTATGTATATTTCTTACATAGGTGGTAAAGTTTGTGCTTAGATATGTCAATCAAATATGGTAAATATTGTAGCTAAAGTGCACATAGGATGTCGTTTAGTAAGCAAAGACAAATGTTACGAACAAATGTACTTAATATGTATTAAGCACTTGCCGAAATTGTATTTGTTACTATTGCTAAAGAAATCCTGCTGGTTTAGTAAATGAAGGTATCTAATTAGTGGCTATCAACAATAAACGTGTGCATTGGCAATTCTTTTTAAATGGTTGGATCGAGACTGTTGTCTTCGAAAATTTTAAAAATTTGCTACCATTAACCTATGTACATTTTGGCACTTTTGATCAAATAACGTCTTAGAAAACTAACGAAATAGGTAAGAATTGCAAGTTTAGGCGCTCATTCAGGTGATATGCGATGATAAAAAGAGTTGCAAACTTAGGCTGATAATTTCTGTCCAAATTTCCAGGGAGGCTCAATTTCCTTGCCCAGCTGTGTGCGGTGAAAGTGTAAATATAATCGCACTTTATCGTTGGTTTCATCTTTCCCCTTTGATTTCGGTTGGTTGGGGAGTAGCGTCGCTGAGGTCGGCTCCAGCTCAGTTGGTTGAAGTCAGTAGTAGTGGCGTATCCGTATCTGTAGGTTTTTTACTGAAAACTTGTTGATTAAGTCTCTTTAGTGGAGGTTGTGTGTTATATGGAGCAGCACTTTGTTTCCGTCACCGCTCTAAGGACTTGGGAAAGATATGGCCTCTTTTTTGCTAGGCGGCGCAAAAAATACAATCTGAACAATAGGTTTTATTAGTGGAGTTGGGAACCTGGAAGTGAGATTGTGTTGTATTTGTAGTACATTGGAGGAAACGGACGTCTTGAATTCTTCATTGCTTCCTTCTGCATAAAGAATCTGGTATTCCTAACTAGCTCCTAAACTGGTGTCTCATAAAAATCCCTGGCTCGTGCAAATAAACCAAATGCGTTTGCATTCATTATCTTTGCAAAATAGTCGGCGGGAGTGGTAGTAAGTAAATAGGCACGTGGGCATTTCCACCAGAATACACTTAACGTAATGCATTTTCCCTATTCCTCTATTCACACTACATAAATATTTGCATAAGTAAAACAATTCCGTTTTCGCTGACTAAGAAAGTCTGCGAATATTAAGTAGCAATTATTCTTTCTCAATCCTTGCTCACAAACTCCGTTTCTCCCCATCTAAAAATATTTCATTTATACAGAGATGTAGTTTTCACTCATCTTCTGTAGGTACCTGTTAGCCCAGCGCTTTGAGCCACTTCAATTAATGGAACTTGAAGTGAATGAAACTAGAAGATATTCCCATTTTCTTATTTATATAGTCGAAAGTGTTAAATCTACCTAAATGATACTTAATAGATACAGCACGTGTCAAATTTCAAGTTATTTATAACTAAAAGTCCATAATTCTACAATATTTATTTCGTAGTTAACTTACCTGTTCTTCTTATTGCTCTCATGAAGGTTAGATTTGCCATGGGGGAAAATAAAATTGCCGAATATCCTGGCATAATTTGCGCACATCCATTTTCGCAAGCCAAAAGTCACACTTTCTCAATAAACGAAAGATGACGAACATAAAATGAAGTCACATATGTGTAATAAGAAAGTTTCCACGTTTTCTGGTGTGAAATATGAGCTGGTGTGCTTTCCTCATCTTCCTTACTACATTTACATTAAAGACTAACAGCCATTAGATGGTAGGTAGTTATGTGACAGAAAGTATATCTTATTTGCTCATTGTTGGTAGTTAGTGCAGGAGGAGCTCGTCGTGTTAGTTTCTGTAATTGAGGTATACTGGCTGTTTGGCAATGTGCATAGGTATGTCTGTTCTGTCGTCCTTGCCCCTCTCCACTCACATTTAATATTATAGTTGAGCCTACGCATTCATTTCTCATTTCCTATTATTTACTGTCCTCTTTATTACTTAATGCTATTATTACTTGGTGAGATTACGCGTGCAACATGAATAGGGATATCCTGTTGTGCGTAAGAAAGACTAGACCTCAAATGAACTAATGTCAACTGAACCAAATCTCACTCAATATAAAATATAAATCTACCTTAGAGATATTTATATATCAACTATATAGCTAGGTATCTATCTGTAGATAGAGGAAAACGGAAAATATTATTATAGGACATGGTAGAGGAGAAGAGGCGGGTGGGATATAGTCGAATTATATGAATAATATTTTCTATTCCGTCACTCTTTAATGTTGTGGTTTCGAGAGTCATTTGAGTTGGGCTCAATCTTACTTTGCTTTGCTGAAGATTTTTTTTCTCACTTCGTCGTCTGTCTTGTCGTTTGCCCTGTCTTGTCTCCATTGACTTGACTCACTCAGACAAAAATGCATCTCTCCTATGAATTGAAATATAAGATGAGCTCAGCTCGGCTCAAACTCACTCCAACTCAACTCACATCACACTGGCACTACTGCCACAGCACAAACGACCGACCTACTCTACTCCATACAACCTTCCTATCTCCCTCCACTAACAAAGTAAGTAGCTCCGATTTAAAAACTCAACTCGGGGAATTTGCATTTATATAGGTGTGGAGTGTGGAGTCTGCCGATCCATGCAATAGAACGTGCGCCTTTCCATTCTATTTAAACCTATAGTCCATGGATACATCCCGAATATTTAACTAATAGAAGCATTGCTACCTATATCTAGTAACACCACCGAGGAGTAATATTATGCATGTTGATTTGTAGAGGTTGGACAGGGAACACTGTATTAGATCCCTTTTCCTTTATTCAAACTAATTCCTATTTACATCTTACGAGCCTTAGCAGAGTGAAACTATAAAATTACATCTATTTCTCGCGTAAACCTGCAATACGCCATTGCTAAGCCTTTTTCATTTACTTCACTTACAAAATCAATCAAAGCTAATCAAATTATATGAAAGTGAAAGCAGTAAGGATTAAGGAGTACCAAATCTACCTATAAAAAACCAAAGAAGAAAAAATATCCATTTTAACCTTTGATGATATGCATATTTTTTAAAATAAAGAATCTATGTGCGCATGTGAAAACCAAAAATATGCATGCATAAAATTGCAGTATATTTTAAGATTTAAAATTTATAAGTTTCAATATTGAAGCGAAAGCTATACCTACTGTACCTGCGGGGGAAACTGAGCTTTTATCCTAGTTACTATCAGGAACTGTTGTAAAGAATATGAACAAAATATTTGGACAGCATGAAATGCAACAATGAATTAATGAACAAATGGTTTAGCAATGATTATAATATATGTAGCGTCATGCAGATAATATTTTAGGACAGCTAAATACATAGACTTTAATTTTATTTCATGTGATGAATTTTTACCCAACTTTTGGTATAGTAATCATGCTACTGTAGATATGCAGATCGCTTTTCTGTCGTCGAATGTTACTTTTTTGTGACTATCATAAATTTATATTTTTAATGTTTCAGTTATCACTTTATTGGCCTTTTAAATGCAACATTTTCGAAAAGGATTTTTAAACTGTAAAAGCATTAGATTTTGAACCATGAAACTCAAAACTATGTTCCAGATTTTATTTACAATGTAAAATTCCATTTTAATCGATAGCACATTCCCTTTCATTTCCCAACGTACTATTTAACTGAATATCCACTGACTAAAAGTCTTCGTCGTGTGGTGCGAAAAGTATAAATGCGGAAGGCTAATACCTATCATAATATTATCATCTTTGTCTGTGGATATTATTCAAAGTAAACTACCTTTAGTAACAATGTTTGACTTATACTATACCTACATAATTTCTTCTTGGCTTCCGTCGGTACTTTTCTCAGCATCTCGCCATTAGAGTCAGTGCAGTAGCAGTAGAATTGGCTCTTTTCTGGTTAGGAACCTACTTTTGGTGTGATTCCGTGTGTGTATAATATTCTGCTAGAATATTCAGCGGTTCGAATTTACAAGTACAACATGACAGTGTTCTGTGTACGTGTGCTGGTTGGCGGAGTCTAGTGCAGTAGTGGTGCTCTATATAGTATTTCCTATCTCCCTGTGCAGTAGTTACGTTTACGTTAGTAGGTGCCGAGTGGAAATAAATGAATACAGTTGGCATGCCACGGTTCTTTCCTACGGTTTTTACTTCTTCCCTTCAAGAGATAAGGAGTTGGGAGGCCCTGTCTCAATCTCTCTGCAGCCCCAAAAATCCCAGCCAAATTGACTCTTATCGTCGGCTTTTCCAATTGGGACACTCCTGCACATCACATCACATCAAAAGTTATGCGAAAAACTTTTCCATGATTATTATACTGTATAAAGTACAGGGCATAATAATCCAAAGAGTTAGATGTTGGATCACCAACAGGAACTTACGCCTAATGATCTGTACATTTTCACAACCGCTTTCAATTTTCATTTGTGGTCGGAGAAATGATTGATTTCAGACAGTGCTGCATATAGTAGTGTAGTTTCCTCCTTTATACATGTACCTACATGTATCGGGCCTCCAATTTGTCACTAATTATCTTTCTAATCTTCAGAGTTATTTATATCCACAAAAAGTTTCCTGGTGTTTACTGGCGCTAGTTGGATGTGTTACCAAAATGAAATAACTCTGTGCATGACATTGAACACAAAATAGTAGCTGCGGCACAATCCGTTTGGCTTATATAGCTAGGAATTCCTATTTGTAACAACAATCTCAATTCACGTATTAGTATATCTGAGTGCTAGTCATTGCTAGTACTAGTACACCAAAGCGTCAGTATTTAGTCAATAATAGAGACGACACGATATTGAGCGAAATATCTACAGCTATAACTCAGGGATAGCAACCGCTGACTAAGGTGTCTACTTATTTTCTCAGCCTAAGTACACTGAACTATTAATGTTGACGTAAAAAGCTTTCCTGGCTATTACAACTTTAGGTTAGGTTAGGAATCTTATGGAATTCTGGCATTGATTCTTTCTACTAACAATTTTTTCCGTTCCCTTTCTTNCTGAACTATGAATGTTGACGTAAAAAGCTTTCCTGGCTATTACAACTTTAGGTTAGGTTAGGAATCTTATGGAATTCTGGCATTGATTCTTTCTACTAACAATTTTTTCCGTTCCCTTTCTTTCATCATTCCAGATTAAACAAGTAACATTATTATCATAATATGCAGAGTGATAGATCCCATAACAATTGTTTATAGACTTCAGGTGATATAATAAAGACTTTGGTACAGCGGATGTGTCAAATATGAGGTTAAACTCGTTACTAGAAGGAATTTAACCCTGGGGTAAGTAAAGAAAAGCTGACTTTCCGGAATTTAGGTCTAGCTTGACCAAAATGTCATATAGAAGTTACCATTCATTTACCCAATTAGTAAAATCGAACATTCTTAAGAAATTGAGCTTGCAGATCGATACGATATAAACAATGTCTGGCACTTAGTATACTAGCCTAGACCTAATAACATGTACAGCGGTTTCTAAAACACTTTATTTTAGTAGCCTGAAGCGTACATAATGGAGTGCTCGTTGGACTTGACTGAATGCTAATTATTAAAGTGGCAACCAAGTTGTCCTCTGTCTCATTTGTGTCAATCTAATTAAATGCTCTGAGATGATTAGTTGTTGGCTATAGTATATTTTCACATCTATAGATACAATAGATAGCTATAGATTGCTAGATAACTTTATTACACGTAATGTCTGGTAAGTAACGTAAGAATACTTTTATAAAAATTAAATAGGATCAGAGCAGTTTTTCTAATGTTGCGTCTCTGGGAAGAAAACACAATAAATACGCATTACCTGCTCATCCATCTTCACCCACACACCCATAGCTTCCGATAGTCTCTTTCTGTGTGTACGCACAAACACAAAACACAGATTAGAAGCAAATAGCGCATACATCATCCAGTGTACAGATACACCGTTGAGTTTCATTTTTAAACAAAACGATGAACATTCCCGAATGAAGGAGGGAGGGAGGGATTCGTGTGGAGCACTGTGAGAATGCTTCCCACTGTACAATAATTTATAGATCAGTACATCATGTTATATCATCCCTGTTTTCTTCACATTCTACTATTTATCTTTATTATTATTTGTGTAGTTTTAACGCCGTGCATTGCGTACCTATACTTCATTTGAGTCACTTACATTAGCTTGTGTATACAGTGCTTAAAAAGCTCAACGTGGGACTTTAAGCCACTGTACTACAATAATCCTTTCACATTTTCCCTACTACTCACTGTGGATGTACATAATTTATGCTTATACTAACAGAAGGTAGCGTAGCTACAGTTGAAGTTATAAAGTAACTACTCAATTCCTGCTACATTACGACTATTTACAAGCCCTCGGAACACTTTTGCAGTCCATAATAAAGTAGCATGACACACTGCAGGAGATACTACAGCCAGGCTGCATAAAATGCTTTACACTTCATATCTTCCTCATATTCCTTGTACAAACAAGTCTATGCCAGCCACTTACGTATCTGTCTGTAGGTGCTTCTATTTACATTATAGCCGTTTGTGCACGCTAACTTTAACGACGCTTATCTGTCAGATTGAAAATCTTTCGAACTACCGACCGGGAGTGAAAGTACAAACACTTGTAAACTTCTAGTCACAGTCAGACTACAAAACTGTAAAATAAGGAAAGAGAAAATAGTTCTAAATCCTATGATGATTTTTCCAGTCTTAATTCGTGTGCCACAAATGCAACTCCAAAAAGACTTGCGCTATAAAGAAGTGGAAAATTGTGGAGCTTCACTAATTTTCTATAGTGAAACTTGTAAAGCTGACCTAAGTAGCAGAATTTCCCGTCTTCTAAATTATTATATAGTTACGTAAGCACCGCGCCATTACGAAAATTCAGTGCGTCATTCCTATAACCGTTTTAAATTACATCCAATTTTTGTGATTCATAGAAAAACCTATACAATATATTTGTGAAATTTGATTTTACATACTACGGGTTAATAAGCAATAAGGGGACCAGATTTGCGTTCACCTAAAACCCAATTATTATGCAATTTAAGCCATATAATTTGAAATACAATATTCATAAGCTAATTTGCTGTGATATGCAGTAGAAAATTGCAATTACTACATTTAGGGAGGTATCATCTCCTACAATAATGGCCATTAAGCGCTTTGTAATTGTAATGAGTAAGATATGAGCCAGCAGAATTGTAGAGTCATACCATTAATACTTATTGGAGTGGAGTCTGCATGCATAAGTGCTTTGGGAGGGTAACAAGAAAAGTTGTTTACATTTAGTGTGTACTGTGTACAATTTGTAAGGTACCTAGGTAATAGTAGACCCAAATATTATTATTATTGTCAACAGAAAGAAGATATCAGAAAATAAAAAGGCAATTACCCTTTCACATAATGGCAGAATATCATATTTAAATTGGCAATTATGTTTTCCCTCTAGTATTACGTTTTTTCTACCTGAAATCAGGCGAAAGATGCGAAAGAAAGCTACACGTGAAAGTATTAGTCAAATAAATAAATTCTAAATGTTTAAAAGCATGAAATCAGAGGTGAAATAAATGTCTAATCCCAGCATGCAATGTCACAAAATTGTATTTCTATTTATGCAGTTAAAAGAGAAGCCCTTGGAGGACAATCAAAGAAGTTGAGCATTTTTATTTGATGTGGTTACATTTTCGACTTAAAAATTCAAAGGGTTAAAGGAAATGATTTCTGTTGCCTATGCTTGGAAATGTTGATATGAAATTCAGTGTGGGTGATTCAGAATTCAGAGTTAGAGCTAGCAGGAAGTGTAGATAGGAAAGTAATCGTGGAATTGTAAACATTGTGGATAGAGTGGGGAGGGACTAGGTAAAAATGTGCTTTAGTGCGACAGTCATGCAGTAGAGTCGACAACGTAGTAGTAGACTCGAGTGTGTAGTAAAGTAGCAATTAAGGAGTTAGAAATTCGAAAAGGCCATTTGAAAATAAAGGAGGATGTTGCACATTACATGCATAGATTCACTGCAGAGATGCGACCACGATCCGATGCTACAGATACACAATGTTACAGAAGATAACTCTGCTAGGTAGTGTATTTGTAGTAGTAAGAGTGGAGTATTATGAAAGGATGCCTTGTACTGTAGTCACATACCTAATTGTTTTAAGTAGCGAGAGTAGTAAAGTGGAGAGAGGAACATTTGGGATGCAGCAGAGACAAAGTGGAGTAAGATATCACGTTGTTATCTGTGTGAAGAGTGTGTTGGTAATAGCAGCTGAGTTAGAGGCACAGATCCTGGAAACGAATCCTCTAAACTCTAAACAGCAACTATACATTGCAAAAAATGGAGAGAGGCAAAGTATTTGGTAGGAAAGCTTCACGTACCTCCCGTTTTCATGTGTGAATGAGACGGTGATACATCTAGAAGAGTACAAGTGAATCTGTGGGGGGACAGCGGCGTAGTTATCACTGAAATCTCGGGACATGACCCTCAACTCCTTTGGAAACTCTAAGAGAATGACATTTATTTCAAAAAAAAATCAAGCCAAAAGAAATAAGAATTCTTTTGAGTTTTAAGTGGGGATTTGCCCTTAGAAAGGATTTTTAGTAGAGGAGGTAGGTACGCGAATTTATTGCAGAAAGGGAAGCAGCAAAGAACGGTGGGATATATTAAGAGAGATGGGGAATAAGAGACAATCTAATTCTGTATTGAATAGTAGTGAATCCGAAAATAGTACAATGTTTAATGCATGATGAGGGAAATTAGGTGGTCCTGGCTCGAATGAGTTTAAGAGTGGTCGAATGTTCAGAACCGCATTAAAAATTCCCACCGGATTCCAACTGCAGATACACATCTATGTATGTGATGGGATGTGATGCGAGGCAGTCAAGTGAAGTTCGCTTAGGAAAAAGGCGATACAACCGGCCAAAATCTAGAAACTAGACTGACTTCACTTAAAACTTAACTACCGACATGCACATGACTAGCGAACCGAATATAGCCGAGCCGGGTATCGGCTCTCTATATATTTGCATTAGGTATCCCCCGTACTATTAGTGACATGACGTAGCTACTCTCTCTCTCTCTCTCTCTCTCTCTCTTGCTCGCTCCTTTATGTCTTTAATGCACTAAATAGTATTTACCATGCATTTAAACGTGTTGTTTCAATCTGCTGTACATGTCGTCGTGGCCATGTCACTCCACCAGCCATATAACTATCACTGCTAAACAAAGCAACTAGTTCATTTGCCATTTGACCTATTAAATGCATGCATTAGCATTAGACTTCTTTATGCAAAATATTTAATATTCTCATTAGCCTGTCTAGTGTGCGTATAAGTGCCCCAACTTCCAACTCCTCATAGTTAAATACTTTGGATTACCATTCTAAGACCTACTTCTGGTTCTCTAATGAACTCAGAAATATGCAAATAAAATCGAGCCACTCTTTTCCACGTTCTTCCCCTTTTTATTATGAGAGGATATTAATGAAAAACGCCGGGCCACGTACCTACTACTAATTTACTTTGTTCTAACCGTTTTCATAAGCAAAGTGGGCACTGTGCATGTGTCGGATCGTGGATGTTACGGAATCTCTGACTTACTCCGACCGTTTTATTCACAAACTACTATTTATGTAGCGCCCTGTCTGGGAAAAACAACAGATTGCATTGAAAAACTAAAACTAATAACTATAGCTTCCAGTCCTATGCTCATTCCAATCTTTTCCCTATAACAGGATTAAATTGACAAACAAACGGAGACACACACACACACACAACATTTACTTTGCAAAGCCGACTCTGACTACTTACACTTAAAGAAGCTAGACACACTAACTAAACACACATTCACTCTCACACAATAACATTGCTTACTCTATACGGCTATACAGTCAAAATTATTTTCATACTAACCTTCCCATTGCTATTATACCACACTTCTTCCACACGGCAATGCCACCTCATTCCTTTCTGCACTTCATATCCTTAGAAAAGAGTTAGCTAGATATGTGAATAATAGTGTCTAGTATGTAGCTATAATGTTTGCAGAACTTGGTTTTCCTCAAAATATTTATTCTATACGTGCTAACTCTATAATGCTGAGTGCAAGAGTGGATACTGAGTTTCCTAATGTCACATTATTCTCACATTCATGCATAAGAATCACCCAACGATTTTTACATACAACCAAGGTAAAACAAATGGATTCAATCATGGTTTTGTTTGCCAAATATCACGAGTGACAAATTTTCCCACTTCTCAGTGGTAAAATTGGACGAAAACATTAATGACTATGAAGACCATATTATGTACACCATGACTAACGCTATTTTTCTATTCTACACTTAATTTGCAATTTTTATCGGTGAATTATGTCTCGATTTCGTGTGTTACTGCAAAATGGTATTGATTTATACCGCAAATGATTATGGGTTAAAAATATTTAAGTTTAAATGCAAAGAACAAAATTTAATTTGAGATGTGATTGCTGCTCATTACTGTGTTTCAAAAATTGGCATGACTGATCGTGAGAAATGTAATATTTCTTATAAGATTATTCATTTACGGGCCCAAATCTCCGGGTGTTTCTCACTTTTTGCAGGTTTTCAACAAAATTGATCGGGAAATGGAAATATGTGAAACTTTGTACTCAACGAAGCAATGCATGCATGCTGGACAGAAAAAGAGCTAAAATATTCGTTCTCTTTGTTGAAATACTCGATGGTTACGTCACAGTTCAGTGCTACCAAGAAGAGTTATAGGTATTTCTCCTTGATCGACACAAAGTAGATTCCTTGAGTATAGATATATTTTGTGGTAACGGATCCCCGTCTAAAAACTGTCAACTAGGCTAATGAAATCAGAGGAAGAGACTCTGGTGCAGTCATTTAGGCGTCAACAGATATTCCCACTCTACGACTTTCCCTGGAAATGCTTTCCTACCTGAGACTTGATTTAGGATTCTCCGTTCGTTTTGCTTAAGTACAATAATGAGTGAGACTTGCTTTAGACACTGTATATTTCCTGTTAATAAGTGTATAATTTCCCACTTTGACAATGGTGGATTTGAGTTGGGAAACTTAGTAAAAGGAAAGACCTTATGTTAAAGTCTCACGAAAATTCGGCTTTCTAACGAAATCAGCATTACATAATTTAAAGTGGATGTGCCTACTGAATGGCGTGCTATGTCCTCCTAAGTACATTCTGCCTATAACTCTGAAATGTTTGTTTGTCCTTCTTCCATCATCACATCAGCTCTTGCTATATGTATATAAATAGATTTGTCGTCGTGGCCCTATATTACTTATATAATGCTAAGCGACTATATAGTTACTTTTAGGATTCTATGCATTGAAAATAATAAAAGCGGAAGCATTTACTTGCATACGACACAAATTAGCATCCCGCTTCGCTGAGAACACTCTTTAAATTATAGAAACAATTAGTATATTTCATATAGTCCCTTTCCAGACTATATCTTCCCTATAGCGCACACTTTCGAGAGGAAAAGCATTTATAAGAGTATAAGAACGTATTTTCTTTACTAAGAAAGAAAATGAGATTCAGATAGCATAGGGATAACGTAATTGTCTAGCCGTCTGCTAACACTGTTACTGTTTTTTGCAAGTAGGCGGTAGGCTACTACCAGCAAAGAGAGACTAGGGCAAGCAAACCAAATACTATTCACTATTTATAAGAAAAGACTGAGGAAAGGAAAGACTGCAGGCGAAGTGTCGTATCGTGCCATGCCTTTCTCTCCTATGAAATTGACAAGGTTATAAATAGTCCCCCCAATTGCAGAATTTTATGCCAGACTCTATTACTCTAAACCGCTACTTGGGAACAAAGTCACAATAACAACAACAACCATAGCACCTATAAAACATTATCCATGGCTAATCATTTCGATAGTTACCTTACGCCATAACTATAACTTAATTACACACCGTTTACGTCCAACGCATTGCCAAAGCGGTTTACCCGTCGACAATAGTCTCAATTTCTATTGCATGTAGCATCACAGACAGTATTGCAAAATTTCGCAACTTTATTTATAATTAGGGGAGGTTGCCCCCTACAATTCCTTACAATTTCACTCATGTAAACTGCCACTCCTCCACCATTCCCCATACAAGCCATTCATACAGGAATTTGTTTATGAATTAAATCTTCTAGTTTATTTAACAGCATGCAATTTACGAATTAAGATCTTTATCGTGGGGATATTTTGTTTTGCTGCCTACCTTTTAATAAACACGTGTTATTAGTACATGTCAAGCAATTAGTACATTAATAATGTTTCAATTGTTCTTGGATTTTTTTTCGGCCATTACATCGCACTTTGTACTGAGGAACACGATGATACCGTCGATAGACGTTAATTAAGGCATGCCAAATTGATTCTAGTGTGACGGAAATACAAATACAATAGCTTCATTGCAACGAGTCTTTTCGAATACAGATTGTATTGACTGAGCATTGAAATTACTTTTAACTGCGCATTAAGTAACTTTAAGAAAATGATGTTATAGTAACTTACCACTAACACTAATACGTCATTCCTACTGTTAATGGCTTTAAATGGCACCATAAAACTTTTTGGCCTGGACATTTCATGCGAGTTACAATTTTTTAATTGATTTATAAGGACTCCCATACCGTAATAAAAAATTTCATAATAGTCCCCTACAAAAATTATAACCACATTGTCCACATTTATGTGTTAGCTAAATTGTAATGTAAATTAATTGCATGAAAGCGTTCATTTCATTAGTTTCAACGGGTTGCTCTGATATGGAGCGGCATAAAACGGAACGAGGCGTTTAAAGTGGAAATGACGAAACAAGCGTCTAGATTTTTACAGGATGTTTGGATATGGTTAAACATAAAAATAGTTGAACGAGTGAAATAAAGGTGTTGGGGCGGAATGATAAGACAAAGACTTGTTTCGTCAGTATCAACTGAAAACCCGCCACTAAGCAAAATTAAACCAAGTCACTGTATTGGGTTGGGTAACACAACCCAACAACATTACGCAACCCAACTCCAGTACACAACTCAGCAACATGTACACAACCTAGCTACATGTACACAACCTAGCTACATGTACACAACCTAGCTACATGTACACAACCTAGCTACATGTACACAACCTAGCTACATGTACACAACCTAACTAAATGTACGCAACCCAGCTAAATACATCAATAATGCTACACAATTCATTTTACTGTTTATGACTAATGTTAATTTACTATGACTTATTTATGCATGACAAATAGATAATTACTATGCTATGACTATGTTTCTTGTGAACTTCATTTAATTTACCTTTATAATTCTTAGTAACGAATTGTCAATTAGCTAAGGCATGCTATCATGTTAATTAAAATTAATGCACTTGTAAATTAATACCCAATGTCTAACTTTTACCTTTCTAATCCAAATGTCAGAATTTGTACACTTTTATTGTATGTATGTGACACAACATTTTATATCTCTTTCTTTGTTCTAAGATAACATGTTATAGGAAAACTGATGTATTTATGTATGTAAACATTCTTAATCTTTAAGCGTCGTTTTCCAATCATCCATTTACGTCAATCGAAGCAACCTACCTTTCTTTGTATTCTAAAAAACATATAAATACCACTCAAACTCTGTATCTTAATGCTCAATTCACTATTTGGACTTCACTTGCTGCTACGCATTCTGCTCGACTAGTCAGAAAATTTTCTCTCTTCAAATTCTAAATTTCATTAAATTCTTACCTGACTAAAACACAAAATTTTAACTGTTGTTTTTCTGAGTTTTATTTTAATTGCATTGTTTTTAGCCTTACAACCTAATAGCAATCATTAAGTTAGGATTCAGTAAGTCGTTCTCCTACAGCATCAGTCCATTCACACATATAAGTTCATCACTTGGAATTCTATTAGTTTCATCAGTGCTAATAATTTCAATTTAACTCATTCACCATTTCATCACATTTAATCAGAAACGAAATTACCCTGGTTCTTGTTTCAGCCCTCAACAATCCTTAACAAGAATTAGCACTAAAAGCATATTATTTTATCAAAATTCTACGTTTTGTCAGAGTCGGCGGCGGAGAAGACTCGGCTGTAGAATTCTGCAGAAATAGTAATAATGATATTATGGTCGATAGTAATCGAATTCCGTCAAACCCAAGTGCAGTGATTGCAACGATAATATTATGTACGATAACCTGTACTTATTACGATTCGTAGAGGAATGATAAATATTGAGTTTTGATGAACTGACTTTGGTTAGTGGCTAGTTACAGCTTTACTAATGCATACTTACTAACTCACTATCTAGTTGCACATATTATTATGCCGATTAGTGATTGCTGAAGTATGTGTGTTATGTAGTTGAAATCTAGGTAAAACAAGCCGAGAAGTTAATACATCTCTTAAGGTAAACCTGTTTCATTAGTTAGCCCAGGGAAACCAAACCACTAACTAGTTTGTCCTACAGACTTTAGCTATCTGTAGAAATGTTAAAGACACGTTGTTCCCTGCCTGCGTCTGAAAAAAGTATTTGTTTTTGTCATGTCATAACATTTACCTAAATAAATACTCAAATCTTAATGTTTTAAAGCATTAACCTTTTTCCCACAACATCAGTTTTTTTATGAATACGAAATATATGAATTTTTCTAAAGAAGCAAATCGTAACCCAGCAAAATCTTACACTTTGCCAAATGATTCAAAAAATGACATTCATTAGAGAGGAGTAAGGTTAAGAAGACCCTATCCTTTACCAACGTTTTGCACAGATTAATATTATAATGAAATCAGCATGACAAAAGTACACAACAAAATCTGTATACATTGTCGTCGAATCACATTTTTATGTCAATCAGAATAAACCATTGTAAAAACGACTGTAAAAAGCAGCGGTAAAGAGAGAATATGATTTAGAGAAAATATTTGAGGCTTTTCAGAAAACATTAAAAATATTTATAAAACTTTTCAAAGACAATTTAAAACATTTGAAACCTTTCAAAAAACATTAAAAACATTTGAAACTTTCCATATGTGTTTCGAAAAGTTTCAAAAAACAATGAAAACATTTTAAAACATTCAAAAAGCCTTTAAAACATTTGCAAACTCGAAAACATTGACACTATTTATTTTTTACATACCACCACGACGTCCGGTGGTATAAATACATCACTATTATAGTAAATCGTGTAATGTAACACCCTATAAAAAGTCAAAGGGTCATCCGACTGACATCGTTTTCTAATAAGATCTCTGCATGGACCCGAAGAACAATACACTAAATTTGAATGTTTCAAGTCGTTTAGGAGTTAAGGCTCGAACGGACAGACAGATATACTGACATTCCCATAAATCATCCACAGCTGGTTAATAATGTGCTATAGAATTGTAGGAATGAGAAGAATACATGTCACACCAATTTCTGGAGTTGTTTTACTGTTTCATTCATGGCTCCACTAATGAATTTGGTGGAAGAGTCAAGAAATTTTGGAACCGTCGCTTTTGGTGTTAGCAAAAATTACTTTTACATTACAAATAATTATACCTATAGTTACCAAGGTGGTTGTAAACTAGGCAACGGTATTGTGTATACTCAGGTGAGAAAAAATGGTTTTATTTTTCCTTGTAAAATTTTCTACTTTCCTTACCTGAGTATACAAAATACTCGTTGCCTAGTTACAGTCACCTTGGATGTTAGTATAGGTACCCATTTTCTGTATAAAAAAAGTCTGGAAAGGTTGAAAATCCTACAAATGATCACAATAAGAGAGTTTTCACACTAAAATCATTTATTGCTAATGCCAATTATTTCATTTTTACAAAAGTCATGTAATAAAGGTGTGGAAGATTGGAAGATAAGTTTTCTAGGATTTGCTTTTTTTAAATTATAAAGATACATTTAAGTTTTTAAGTACACATATTGTGTGTTTATTAAATTGTGTATACACTTTCCTGAAGATTGGCAAAATAATGAATTCACAAAAAGTAACCAACATCCCCCGTATAGTAGATAGGTAATAATATTCTGAAATTGTACTGAAGGTTAATACATAAATTCGTTCCCGAATTCCAACCCGACAAGCTAACAGTATCATATTATGTATCGTATATATGTTGTAGTATGCAAAACATCTTTTATGCTTTTGCAGAATATGAAATGTGGGCATTTCCTGCCAATTCTTCTCGTATCTCCTTGCGAAGATCAGAAATAGCTTTGATGAAATAGACATTCAGGGCGACAGCCAATATTTGTTGAACGATATCTTTCACTGTTATTCCCCAAGCACATGTCATCACAATGAAGGAGGAAATTGAAACAAGGAGAAATACAATTTTGAAGATGAGCCACACTTTCAAGGATGACGTGGATTTCTAAAAAATAGTAATAGTAATAATTAATATATTAAATATATTATAGGTATTTACATTAAGGTTGTCTTGAACAATTCATGAGACTGTTGAAAGTATTCTTGGTTGTGTGCTGTAAACACACACACACAATTCGAACGTTGGCTTTCCCGCTCGGAGATTGCCTAGTAAAAGAGTAGGGAAAATCCCCGGAGACGATTTGAACATTTTGAAAGAACGAAGAGTCGTATCCTACCTAGCTCATTCAAAACAGGACATATTTATCTAGCAAACATAGGGGCAACTTTCATAAATTCTGGCTCGAAAGTATTTTTTTAATTTTACGAAAGTTTTTTTTTACATGTAAATTCCTACT
>JABASI010000862.1:0-31031 GCA_019776505.1 Tomocerus nigrus
AAAGTGTCTTGGTATTTTATTTCTAAAATTGTTTTTGTACGCATAGTATACGTAGCGGCACGACAAGACACACAATGACGATGAACTGGTTTACAATTACGTACAGCAGAATGAAACTGAAATTATAGAATCATAAATAGTGTGTGTACTGTGTAGAGCAAACTAAGTTGAGCATAAAATAACTTATGACATGGATGTGTGTGTAACAGTGCACTACTTTCTAAAGTGAATTACCTTAAATATGAAGATTGGAAGAACAAAGCGGAGCAAATTAGAGATAATCTTTAAATTGCAATTAGTAGCAGTTGAAAATGACGCAAAGTAGATCTAGTTGGAGTAACAATGAAATAGCATTGTGTTTCATGTGCGCAAAACACCGTAAACAAGTAATAAATTATTGTTAAGTGCATGCCCAACTCTAAGACGGCTTCAATACACTTAAATACTATAAAAGAAAGAGAAGGTAACTCTTAGAACAATTAGGCAGTAGGTAATAAAAACCAACAGAGCCAACTGGGATGTAATTATGATTAAACACTTGGTTTGATTACGTCTTGGACGTATGCAGAAGGCACATATAACAATTACATGCCTTTTCTTTTCCGTGTACTCATTACATTATTCTTTAAAATCATTAAAACATTATTGATAGAAGTCACATGCTCAAAACTCTGTTAGGTAACATAAAAGGGTAACCCAGATTCAGATAATGCATTAATATGTGCTAATTAGCGTCAATACTACTTATGGTGTGGTGATTACATTTGTCTGTGCGAATTAATTGCTTTAACCAAGTATGTAGAAAGTGGGAGGAGTCATAAGTCTCAAGAACTCTTTTGTCAAATCACATTTTACTTGTAATCACAATCACTAATAATCAGTCACTTGTGACTCAAAGGCACACAATTAAAGGAAGACTAATACATAACTCAAAATTGCATTAGAAAAGTTTCTTTTGAAGATTCAAATAATCTTTTATAATAATGTGACTTTTCTAATGGCTTTTCCATTAAGTGCTAAAAAGTTAATTCAACTCAAATTATAGAAAAGTAATAATAATTGTCAAGCAAAGAGATTTTCAGGAGAATAATAATTTTCCTTTGGGTTCATTGCACGATTTTGACTAAAGAGTCCAAATTCTAATTATGCATTAGTATTTAATGTGTATTAAAGTAGTCCGTGATTGTGTACTAATGTATGAAGCATGGATTTGTGGGAAGAGAAGCAGAGTAGAGAGAGAAATAATTATGAATCCATCTACATTAAGGCATTAGCTATCCTACAATTAGTATTAAAAGGAGTATTAGAAAACATAAGTAGTAGAAAACAGCTATAGTGTAGGAAATTAGTGTATGAATGTGTAACTTTCGTTTATTTCTCTAATACACGCAGATATTATATGTACATTCTTCAATTCTACCCCTCTACCCATTCATTTATTTCATTATAAAGGTATTAAGGTCGTGGAAAGTTCCGTAAATGGACTTGGAAAATAATCTGTAGCTATTAAAGAGTTTTTGAAACACTACTATAGAGCTACTAGCTACCAATAGCTTACATAGTTTAGGTATGGAAGAACGTAACTTATCCTTCATTGTAATATTAAAGAGTCTATAATAGAAGTAGCTATCTAAATAATCACCACAACAATGTTATAAGAGTAGTTAGCAGCTGAGTTAAATGGAATAGATGATTTAGCCAGAGCCAGAGAGCCTCCTGCTGCAATGTCACTTAAAACTGGCAAGAAAGTCAAGCAGACGTAATGTACTTACTTAGATCCCTCCTCGCACTACTCAGACAAGAATGCAATGAAAGACAGTCATTGTATTGTATTTGAGTGAGTGAATGAATGAACTGAACTATCTCAACCATTTCATTCTCCTCTTAAGTAATAATAGATGTGAATAAGTGGCTTGGCAGCCTATTCTATCCCCCACCATGGAATTCCATTCTCATTTCAAATTCTTTCACTTGACACTTTATATTACATTATAAGTAGCATCTATTATACTACTGTGAATAATAAACATTATCTTATTATAACACACCCCAGCAGGATCACTCCTTAGCTTAGGAATTTTATTACAGCTAAAACTAATCCCTTTTATTACCAACAAATTCTGCACAGTAGAATACCACGATAAACATTTTCACATTAAATATTCATCCTAAACAAGATTTAAACTTTTAAATTGTAATCAGACAGTTGAAAATGGTAGAGAAGTGAATAGCAATTAAGATAAGTGAAATAAAACCTAATCCTTTTCTGAATTACCTCTTTTTGACACCATGCGATTGCGCAAAGACAGAATTTTCTATGGTTTGCCTACTCCAGAAGGTAAGAAATGAAAAGCAAAAGTGTGGTTATCAAAATTATAAGATTTGATAGACTTCTACCGCTACAAATAGCATGGGGCACATGAAAATTTAATTTAGACACAGTTTGGAAGAAGGTAAAAGTTTATTCCTAATTTGTTTGCTACGAGTTTAATCGGGACACAATTAGAATTTCTAGTAGCCAGAGAGCCTTTTGTACTTGTCACACTATTGTCAGTTTAACTGGCCAAAAATGGATTCTGAGTCAGTGGACGTGATTTTAAACAAAGAGAAAAGCTGCTTAGGTAAACTAAAGATAATTAGGGAAATGGAATGGAATGCGAAGGAAACAATATCCATTCGTAGACAAATACAGATAACAAAACATTGTGGTGCGGATAGAGAAAACAACTGCTAATTTAATCTTGGGATTGAAATATACCTCAGGGGACAGACGTAACCTAGCTAAACAAATGATCAAAACTTCTCTGTACACATTCCACTTCAATCAAATCACTCAAAGTCAACATTCAGCAAAATTAGACACACAATCCTTCCACTGCTACTCCTCCAATACAAAGATACACATTTATTATTGCTTTATTACCGTGCCTTTTGAGACATGGAGGTGAGTGGCAAGAGGAGATACTGAAATTTCAGAGCACTACACACGACACTAACAATATTATCGACAAATCATCAACCTTAGAATAGAAATATAATAATTCACTACTTATTTTGCGAATTTAAAGGATGAAAATTATAAATATATTAGAAACTAATTTTCTTTAATGAAAATGAATACCTAGATAAAAGGACTCTGCCGAGAAATTCACAGAAATGTAAAACATTAGAAATTCAGGGCCAGAGATCTTTTTTTGTGGTCTTGTCGAGCTGGAATGTTATTTACTAACCGAATCATAACGCTTTCATTGAGTTTTTGGAGTGTTTGAGCTTGCATGGAGATGCAATGACATTTGTAGCATGAAGATTAGTCAGGGAGTGAAGGAAAAGCTTTCGCACGATCTTCAGATCTGACTGACTTGACATTTCTAAGAATTTCTAAGGATGAGTTGAGTGAGTGAGAAGGAATGCCAATGTGATTGTATCCTTTACATTATTTATTAGTACAGTTTGAATTCAGTCACAGAGTGCAGTGCAGCGTGCTGAATGAGCAGTCAACTTGAGTTAACATTTCTGTCATGCTAATTCCTTCTCTATTCATTCTCCCCCTCCTTCACCATTCTCTCTTCTTCTTCTTCAAGTTCTTCTTGATGCATGCTACCACCACAAAGCCTCTCTCTCTCTCTCTCTAAGTACATAACTAATGCATTGCAGTTCTATTTATTGTTGGCACATAAAATATTTCTGCATGCACACTAATATTTTATTACTTTACCTTAAAATGTACACTCTACACCTTCAACACTCTTCTTCAATTGAGTGCAGACACACAGAACACATGTATTTGTTATAAATAGAATGATCAAGATGCATAAATTGAGAGTATGTTCAGTTAGATTCCAGGTAATGTACAATGAATTACTATAGTACAGGAAGAAATTAATAAATCGTAAAACACGACACATGTTCTAGTATAAAGGTACGTTTAGCTGTAGGCATGTAGGAAAATAATGACAATTCAGAAATATTGGAAAGTATTTCGACAAAATAAGATGTCAACAAATTATGGTTAACTGCCTGAACAAGGACACTAGCGAAATTAAAGCCCGTGCATACATCAACCTGTCATATTTTGTTCGATAGAGAACCATGAAAGATACAAAATTAACACTCATTTGAATCTCAGAAAAACAATAAATATTCTACGAATCTTTACGAGATTTTACTGTGACAATTTCATGGACGTACCTTTATATCACTTAACTGACCATCAACAGACGATTAAAAAATGAGAGGCACACAACAATATAACTCAACCCAATGAAATTAAAAGAGTGACCATTCTACTAAAGCTTTTGATATCGACACTATTGCCATTTTAAAAATATTAATATATCCCTAAAATCCTGAAGAATTAATCAGATGCATATTTTCAAGTTTGCTTATTGTTATTTTTTCAATGTGATAGAATTCTCCGTGCACGAATCTTAATATATAAGAAGTGTTTAACTTTTTGCCTCGCAGATGGAATGATCTGATTGAAAGAGACTTTTACATTTTATTTAGGCAATTTCGGTTACAATTTGTCAAAATACAAACAATATTATATGCAGCAAACAATGAGGAAATATGCAGCTCATATTAGTGCATGGTTATTTGTTGAGAGCCTAAGGGCTTGTTTACTGATAAAATCCGATTTCTTGTAATTAAAACCCTTTGTCGATTTCTCAGATTACAAATTACATGAAGGTTCAATGCACAAGAAACACGCGACTAGTTCAAGTATCGTTTAATATTTTTGAAAGCTACTGTTACAGAGCATTCGCATTACATTTAGTATTTGTCAAGACAAGAGGTATAAAAAAAATGTATCTGTAGAGCAAGTGTAGCTAATGCACGATATGGTGACAACAACTAAGAGATCTATGATTGTAAAAGCATAAAATTAATTAGAAATATTTCTAATGGTTGTAGTTGTAACTAATTTTTCTAAGTGGTTAGTCTGCAACATTGTGCATAGGAAGAAGTGCAACGATGAGTAATGATCATATTTCTTTTAATTGATGCAAATAGGCTAAATGTAAGCGGAAAACCTGTAATGGTCGGGTTCTTTAATTGTTTTGTCGTAAGAAATGCATGTAGCTAAGTAGTGGAATGCCTACAAACTAGACATGCAACGTGTTTGGGAACACATCGTTTGTTATTCAATAAATATAGGTAGACACAGTGTTTAGAGGTACTCGTATACTTATATCAACATAAATGTTGCTCTTTGCCCTCGTCAGTGCATATCGTCAATTATCAAGAAATAATCAATGTGCATGCCACATTATGCGTGCGGGTACAAGTTCTATGAATACAAATATTTATGGGAGCCGTAACAAAAGTGCAGCTATAGGCTAGGCAGGTACCACCACAAAAGCAAATTTAATGCCTGAAAACAAGTACGAACCAACACTGTTCTGTATAGTAATATGTTACAGCACAGATGACGTAGACTCACGTTAGTCATATGTAAACAATAAAAATTGGAACAACAGAATATAAAAGAAAGGAAGAGGAAACAGAATGGAGCAAATGCCAAATCTGAATAATATGAGAATGTTTCCTGCTTTTACCAAAACTATTTCGCCCCATTAAATCTCATCAAAATTACGACTTGCTCACATGAACTATTATAGCTGTGCCATATTCTGCTACTAATCTGACAACAGACAATAATATCTACTGCCACATACACTTAGGTCCCTTCTTTTTATATTTAATTTATTTCGGCATAGTCATTCTAATTTATATAGGTACCTATTCAACTTAAACAGAATCGTTTACGGGTGTAGGCATTTGCAAACGTTAAAAGCGTCTTCCTTTCATTTTAACAGCAAAATCTTGGCAAGGAACACTGTAGACTGATGGTTGCAATTATATCCGTGAATATCATTATTAAATCATAAAATTACAAGTAAAAAGGATCCACGCGTAGAATTATTTACTAGCTACATTTATTGCTAGGAAAGTTTTATGGATTAATGTCAGATTTGATTCATGATTGCACGTAAAACAACTATTTGGCACACAACAATAGTCGACCCCACTAATTGTGATTACAAATGCTTAGTAAACAGATGCTCGGCTTAAAACGAGATTAAGACTAAATATTCCTATAATATTATTATTGTTTATTTTTAGGTACACATGTGAAAAAGCACTCTATAATAAAATTGTACTTTACACCTGGTTATTATGAAATTGGTAAATCACAATCTTTTGCAATTAATTCACATAGCATACCACTCGGCACTACTTAAAAAGCTTTATGCATTGGATTTCATCAATTTCCATTAGCATTGGCGTCATGAAGCGAAAATAATTCCCAGCAGTCAAACTATAATTGCAATTTTAAATGCACCGACATGGGTTTTACTGACTATCTGTATCATTAACTACTTACATAGAGCAAAGACTTTAGAATTGAAACAGGTTCTTTCGGTATTTGTGCATAGCGTCATCGGTAATGGAAACTATGAAATAAATGAGAAACGCTTTGATAATCTGCAAAGAGCAATGTCACGAGTCACGAATCTGTCAATCCAAATCAATGCATATTATAGTTATAATAGCAGCATTCAGTGTTCAGTTTAAATTTTGACGTGTGTAAAGATTCGTCTGTTTAAACAGTCATATCATATCAGTAATAGTGGATTCTAGTATCGAGTATTGACACAATAACTGTAGATGAACATTTTCTTGTAATAAATAAGGCTCACATATATTAGCATGCCAATGCCATATAATTAAAATGTGAGAAATCTTATAAATTGTAATGATATTGAATGCAGGTCCTAGCATTTCATTTAATCCGTCTATTTATTTGCATTTTCGAAAAATAAAAGATTGTCTACACAGCAGTTACATAATTAGATGTTTTTAGATTTACGCAATCCATAGATAATTCTATAGCAGATAGATACGTAAAGGACAGAGGGAAAAAGATGAGTCAAAAAGGGTTGAATGAAATGGGGCTGGGTTCTCATTCACATTTCCCATTAACACATCAACACCAGGATTTGGGCTTGGCTCATGTTCATGCATAAACAACATGGTATTGTATTATTTTATTCCGTAGAACCCGCAGCCTCAACTTGAATCAGAATCATGCGTTGAATTCAATTCAAGAGTAAAATAGCGACTGAGTGACTATTCTTCTTTTTTAACTGTGTACCCGTAATGTGTAGTTGTACTTTAACTTTATAGCAGATATCGTATAATATGTCTAAAGAGATGGGCACTGTTGATATACATGAGTGGTTTTGTTAGTAACAGAGAGAACTCTATCTAAAGAGATAAAATATCATTTCCATATGAACTTATTGGGATGTCAACAAAATGTGGAAATATTTATCTGCAGTCCCCAATTTGCTGACAACAATAAGATCCCTCACAGTAGTAGACACTAGAGCAATGGATAAACAGATATGTACAGTCGAGTTTTTAACACTTGAAACATCACGAGGTATTATGCTCCGCCTTTTCCATAGTAATGTACGTGCGCGTACATACACTTTGCATAATGCAAGTTGCACTATGGTAAAGGCGGAGCATAATACCTCGTGATGTTTCAAGTGTTAAAAACTCGACTTTAGGTTATTTTACATTAAAAGCGTGCTGGCTATATACTTTGACTTAAAAGAGCATCCGGTTCCATACAAAATTTAAGTGTCATTTGACAATGCGATTGTCGCCACGTCGTCATCAGATATATCAGTGCCACACAGAACAGGATTCTATTCAGATTTCAGAGTGTCTGACTACAACTTCAGATCACAATGAAAGAGACTAATCGTAAGTAAGAAACGAAGAATTGAAAATAAATTCTGCAGAATGGAAGGAATCCCTACCAGAACAGGTTCTATTAAAAGTACGCACTGACAGATTGCTTACAACAGCCTACTTTGATGCACTCTCCTGTTACACAGAGCATTTTGGGCGTGGGTTCTCTGATAATGACAAATATATTCCTTTTGTTTACAAAATCACCTTTCTAAGATCAGTAAACACCAATAATGTTCGGCGAAAGAATTCATTTGTAACGCAGTTCTATTTTATAGAATAATCACGGGTCTAGGTAAGCTACTTGAAAAGATATTGGACAATGTTGACCTGAAACCCTAAATTACGACAACCTGTATAGGTAACCTATTGTTATTTATAGAATGTGAGGTGATAAATTAGAAAATACGCTGCTAGCGAGCTGGAAAATTAGTTGAATACTCTTTTGTGAAGACGTCGGCATCGTAAATAAATAATAGTAGTGCTTACTGAATTACTTAACTACTTAAGCAGATTTGTTATAATAAATGTTACGGAAATAATGGTGATGCTAATGCTTGAATATGGTTTTGTCGATTGGAATTTTCATTGAAGTCCCTCGAAAGTATAGTAGATGGTAAAACCTAAAGTAAAAGCGTTTAAACGGTGTCAGTGAATATGACCTACCCAGATTGTTTTGTAATTGGACAAGGATTAGAATTCATTTGTCAACTACATAAATAAAATGTCTTATGTGTGGTCCTCTTTTCACGTACATGCAACAGTTTCTGAAAATCTCTCAACGTTATTGTGGTATTTCTGTGATGCACCACTACGCACAATCTATTTCAAAATAAAGTTACAACGTACAACTGACTGGCAGACATTGAATATTAGTAATTTGTTATTTATTGGGAACATTTATTTTCCCTTAAATGTAAATGTAATAAAGAAATTTTAATTTTTTTTATCCAAAAATTACCAGATTGTCATTGCAAAGTGGCTCTTTTATTAGAATCTGCTGATAATAAAACAATTAGCTAATACGTATAATTCGATTGACAAAATGTTTTATTAACTACCATTTATGTACAAATGTATTTTTGCATTTGATATCAATTTTACTCCGTGCCTACCTTCAGTATCTTCGAGAAAAATCAGAGGTGACGAAAATTGTATCAAAAACGAAGGATTTTATAAATGCGAAAATATTGGCCACCATAATGACAAAAACCATATGTACAAGCAAAAGGCATGGCGCATTGGTTTAAGAATTGCTATTATAATTAATAATACACCTACATTACATTCATTCATGTTTGCGTTGCGTGCGCAGTAAAACTAAAACTGGGTTATCTTGAGTTTAAGATGCTCAGAGAGGTAAAGATATGTAATAGAGAGCTGTCTCTTTAGTAGTTTCCATTGAGTGTAAGAGTATTTAATGGCTAGTATAATAAGGATGCTCCTTTCATTTCCTTTTCTACGATCTCTTTATTTACTCTATTCTTGATTCTCCTCGCTTGCACTCTAAGATAGTTTTATTGTGGTCCTCTTAAAAGCAGACAGACTATCATAAGAATCTATTAGGGTTTCATTTCTTTTGTGGGATTTAGTGAGCTATGGCAGTTGTAAAGTGGAGACACTTAAGTGCATTTAATTGATCCCATTGTATCTTATGATATCCCTAAAAGGTAGTGCATTTCTCTTTTCTAAATAAAACTAGCTGCTTATGCTCCTCGTTCCGTGTGTGTGTTGGAGTAACGCCTCCAATTTGTAAGTCGTGTCAGTGAGGTAATGGAGGCGAAGTGGTGTCTTTAGAGCTAAATAAAATGCTCCCTTAAGATAAGAATTTAAGAGTCAGAAGAATCGTAAACAAAAGTCCTTGATAGATTTGATAGAGGAACGCCTTGGTTGGAAGAAGGATAATTAAAACTAACTACAAGGGAAATTACGACATTCTTGTTGTTGAAAGAGAGTCGCAATAGTTCCCACAAATTAATTGGATTGGATGATGATATGGTAAACACACAGAGAAGAAGAGGGTTTTAATTCTGGAGAACCTTTTGTTATGTGGCTGCTTAAGTTTATTAAGTTTCCAGTCTCTCTACAGCTAGATTTACATAATAATATATAATACATAACCATGAACAATGGTCGTTTATGCTCGTGTTGATTTTATCTTGGCTAAAAAAAGCTCTATGAGAAATAAAATGTCTCAACGTGACAAATATGAGAAGGCAAGTGGATTGTTTAGCTTTTTATTAGCAAAATTAATTCTCAGAGCACATTCATCTAACTGAATAAAATTCATGCAACCATAATATAATGGAAACCATATTATGATTATACAATAGTACGCGTATCTTGGTATCTTTTTGAATATTTATAGATATAAGACGTTTTACTCTATTGAAAACCTCCAGTATAATTTCTATGATGAATAAACGAGAAAACGTAGAACATGCATAGGAATACTAGCATGGAATAATAATAACAAAGAAGTTTTAACTAGTAACTGGGCTCGGTCAGCTGAGTGGGTCTTTTGTAGCTTTAAAGTAAGAGAGACAGAGTATTATGCAATATAATCTTCTGTATTGTCGTAAGTATATAGGAAATAATATAAGAGCTTAAAGTAGCATCTCGGCTTACACAGAGAGAAAAGTATTTTATTTTCTGTAGTGGAAACCAAAGCAATAAAGCAAAGCAATAGAAAACTAGGGCAAGTTAGGTTGTGTTACGTAGGATAAGCTATTTTGTCGGCCAAGTAAGCCAAGTAGCATAAATAGACGGAGAGAGATGAATGTTGAATGTGAAAGATGAAAGAGCTCCGGCATTTCTAAGCAGTTTCTTTGACTTCACTTTGACTCTCCTGTCTGTGTGTGGCTCATCCGAGTAGATATCCTTCATTCCACTACTACTTCCCCTTTTAGCCTACGTCTATTTTCAACTGTACTATATCTCGACTTCATACTTACTTACATTCTTACATCAGACAGACAGTAGTGTAATATTTGAAGCAATAAAGGTGGGTAGGACGCTAGGACTGATTGTGAGTGAATTTTCCCCAGTAGTAGTCTTATAACATAACACAGATATAATATAATGTATTAGCAACTATTCCCTACTTTTGAAAGATAAGCCTGATGTGAATGCAATTCTCTAAGAATGTAAAACCTTCAAAATGCTCAACTCAACGAAATTCAAGTTGACTGGAGTGAAGTCTGAAATAATCTGTAAAACGAGCACGTTGCCTCCTGACTTTTCCTCCCCATCTCACATGCCTACGAACGTATACCTGGAACTGTGTGCTATGAGAGTAGGACTATGTACCTTTCTACTTACACATCACCACACCACATAAATACACTTCCCTCTGTACATATCTACAGGCTTCTCTTCTGCAAATATCTTTTCTTTTATTCAGACTTTCTCTTCATATCATTCATTACTAACATTTGCAATGTAAAATTCATTGCTTATCACACTTGAGTATTACAAAGCCCTAGTAAATATTGTAAAAGAGTTCATGTTGACTTATCCTGGCTAGAAAATCTCAAAATCTAATAATAAGGAGCCTGAAAAGATTTTACAACACAGTTCTTGTTTTTATACATCCAGAATCCATATCAATGTATACGAGCTACTGTTTCACATTTCATTCGCAAAATAAAATACAATTTGTTAGGGTTTAGGACGAGGAGCAAAGATTTCCTCCCTTGAATTTCAATCTAACTAATTTAATATGCAAAACATGACTGTTTAATATTGCATGCGAGGCATTTTGTGCATTTATGCTCCAGTTATACAAAGAATTCAATAGGAAAACGGATTCTAGCTCGAATAGAATGCACTTTTCTATAGAATAGGTCATTTTAGCCCAATTTTATTTATGGACTAATTAATTATTGGTGTCTGTTATTATCCTCTAGCGTCCAATTTAAATATGAGTCTCGGCTGGTGTGTACCTTGTATGAAATATTTAGTAGTAGCTTCTGCTGGCTACATGTGCGGGACTAAATCAAGCTGTTTGCTTTAACTGCTTTGGCTTCTACTCAAGATCACCTTCAGCCTTCAGTGAATGCATGGTGCACTAAATTTCAAAGTTATTTTCTTTATTGTGAAAAATTCTTTAGAAAATCATATTTATGATATAGAGAGGGAAGAGTATATGGTCCCACTCTCATCGCTTGCTCTTTTGAAGATCTATGAATAGTGGTAGTATGTAGGGAGGGAATTGCAAAAACAATGGCGAACTTGAAGGAGGGATGCATATATAAATATACGACTAGGTTTTTGAACTACATGGAGAAGTTGTACATTATTATGCGCTACATTGCACTGCTCCAGAAAGCAGCTTTTCCATAAGTTATCAGCACCATAAACGTATCACTGAGAAAATATCTGTGTACATTTTCCTGAGTAATAACTACCATAACTATATTTTAATGGGTAACACAGTAAGTAGTTACGACTCTAGCTACGTAAAATAAGCAACTCGCAATGCCAGCAGTTGTTTTCATACTCTTTACGTAAGCATTAGAGCTTTATGAGCCACATAGTGCTAGTCGACAGCTTACAAAGTGAAAACAAAAAGAGGATAGAAGTGCTACTATTGCATATCATCACAAATATACTCCTATAATTGTATAACCTTTGCAAATAGAGCTTATCTCTATACACTGACTATAGGAATCTAGTTATTTGATCTTTATCACATCTCTTGACTGAGGAATAGCAACAGAACTCACTTTCTTAGAAAATATACACTATGAGCATCACCAGTATATGCACAGTAGTCAGAGTGAGCAGGCTAATAAGAAAACTCACAATAATAAAAGAGAAAATAATCGAGTTGACTATTTTATTGTACGAGAGTTGAGGTAAGCATGGTGGAGAAGGGAAAACTGGGAAAAGATATTCTCACATTAAAAGATAGAAATCTTTATTCGTTAATATTGGTTGGTGGTATAGTGGCTATGTACTGTATGCTTACCAGAGGTAAGATGATACTTAAGATGTAATAATAAGTCGGCTTAGTAGTCTTTTCTCGGAACTTGAAAATCAATTTTCAGTCTCTTGTTTCTTTTTCTCTTACTTTATCTTCTACATGAATATATATTTTATCAATTCATAGTTTTCTGCCCATTTTATTGCATTCTATAAATTGTAAGATGGGATTTTCGGCGATTATTCCTTGCTATTTTTATCTTGTGCATTCTCAGACTATCGCAGACATTTTCTAGCGCTAATATTGGACATAGCGAGCTTCTCTCAACTTTTTATTAAGGTAATGCAGTAAGAAAGCAAAAGGAAGTACCCAAAGCAATGGTAGATTTAAGTATACCTACGGATTATACAGTCTGTCTATATTATAGCTTCTATAATAAATCTGTTTCAATCAATATACTCCTGCATTAGATTAGCTCACACGTACTTTCCTTCCACTAAAAGATCTGTAGGGACTTACTCAAAAAAGTTATCCAATTTAATTTGATGCTGTAACCCAAAGAAAGATTCACAATCTGATTCAATCAAAGGAAAGGCTAGTAATTGTTTATACTAAGATAAAATTGAAAAGGGAAACGTGGAGAGAGTGTCTGTTGCAACTTAAATATATCTATTATTACTGTACACATGTAGTGCACTAATAAAATGTTCAATTTTCAGCAGAGTCAAAGTAAATGTATTTAATACTAGAGGCTAGTAGTAGAATAGGAAGTTAGTTGGCTATTACTGCTTCTGTCTTGAATGACATTCAATAGAATGCAGAAAGAAACCGACCTACTTAAGTTTCCTTTCTCGCGAATCAATGATTCCAGATTCGAATGCCGAATGCGAAGATGCCATAATAGTTCTTCCTCTACAGTTGTGCAGATACTAGACATAACGGAGATATCAGATCAGAGACAGCAGAGACTATTATTACAGATCTGCCATGGTATTAAAGAGAAACTAATGGAAGTAGAATCCGAGTTGAAGTGCCGACATATCGGATCTATTGCTAGTAAAACTGTTTTTAGTGAGGTCACACTCGCTAAATAGGGTAGCCTGGTTCTTTCTAGTGGTTCTCTGGTTGTCGGCTGCTCTATCATCAAACTCTGCTAACACCTATTCAATACACTACACAATTAGAATGGTAACAGCCTCACAGTGCACTAATTGTAATCTAATGACATGTATTTATACTCGAACGAAAGTATACCATGCCAAGGTTAGATAATGTACAAATAGACTCTTCTAGTAGAATCAATTTATAAATCCAAAAAATAGAGACACACGTCATCCAAACAAATACTCTTCTCCTTTTTTGGGTTAACTGTGTAACGAGCTGAATAATCGTCGATTAATTAACAACTCCATTTGGAGACAGAGAGAGAGCCAAAAAATAATTAGGTAATTAGGAAATCGTGCAAAAATCCTTCTGAACATTCACCAAATTTTTATGCATAGGCAAACATTAACAACTGCATGTTATTGTTCTGATTGTGCTGTATAATGGCACATTTACCGTTTTCTAGTAGTAAGTATGCAATGTAAAAACATTTAAGCATATGATCATTAAACTGGGAGAGCATGGAAAGAAATGGGAGATTTTGGTAAGGACCTTCAGTTATTATTTCCATCCAAAATCTGCTGTGCTCTGTATGCAAATGTAGTCGCACACATTCGAAACTCGAATGTGACCAATTTCCTTTGTAGCTACTTGTTATTCTGAAACGTGATACATAATATTATAGAATAATATCTACGCGGATTACATGGAAAAAACTCCCTCATTCCCTCTTTGTGTGCAAAGAGACAATAAAGACGCCGCCAAAGTTTCGTCTTCTTTCCCTTTGGAATCACCCGCTTTGGCAATTTGCAAAAAGAGTCCCGGATATTTTATTTTTATTCGGAATGGATAAAAGAATTCTTTGGGTGACAACATTGGAACGAGGCGGAAACACGATCTCCTTAATGGGGCTAGTAAAACAGTGAGCACACAAATACAGCGTGTTTTCTCTTTTGTCCCCGCATATAGTCTTAAGGAAGAAAAGCATTTAAATAATATAGAGCAGGGTAGGAAAAAGAAGAAGATATCTTCTTTCTCTATATATATTTCTATTAGAAGACAGGATAGGTACACGTATATAAAAGTAAACTAGCTGAAAACAAATACAATTTGCCATGTAATATAGATGGCTGGTAGGAAAAGAGATAAGCTGGCTAATACATTGTAATGGTTAGGCCAAATCCTTAAAAAGTCAAACTGTGTGTAAGTCTGAAAGGAATAAGGTGTCTGCATATCTTCCTTATGACTATACAGACATGCAGTGTAATCTAATATCTACTACTACTACTCTACTCTCTAGTATTCACCACTCCATTCCATTCGAGCATATCTTCTTAGTATCTTGAATAGGTAATGATAGCATTTTCTGTGCAAATGCATTTTCTTACAGTTACGGCCAACTTTATCCTCCTTCCTTCCTCGGAAATACTAAATATTTACTGACAGAGTCCTGTATAGTAGTTGCCTCTATTTTTATATCCACTCTCCTAACATAAACAGTTGTACTACATTCCATGGCACTTAAGATGACGGATATTATTAGTGCTACCTGGAGATAAGTAAGTGAAGTAAGCTGTCTGTTCCTTTTCATATTCTTTTTACATTACAAGCATTAGAAGGATGCTCTTCGGTATTGTCTTACAGAAAATAGCTCCCTTTTCACTCTTTTTTCTCTTCCCTGCCGGCTTCACTTCTTCCCGGTTCGACTAAAGTGGCGTAAAAGAGTCGATAAACCATAAAGGAGAAGTTGATTATGTCAGTTGACTCTTGAAATTGATCAGCCCTGCAGAAAATACACACAAATATATGCAGACAGAGGCCAAAGACACTATAACTACACAAAAAAACTCGTAAAATCCATGAACACGCGTTTCGAGCGACGAACAACCAACTTTTTACTGAGTAGGATTAAAAACATGACTTGCTTGCCCATAACGTAGGCCAAATTCATGTTAACACTAACAGAGCCAGTTATACAATACACCAACTTCCCAATAACTAACCATAGACATAGGTTGTGGGGAGTATGAGTGGGGGCAAACGCAAATCCTATATTTACTACTCAACTTACTCAAGTAAACAACAAACTAAAAAGGTGAAACAATACAAACAAGGCAATGACACTCATTATCTTACATGTCATTATATCCATTAACAAAATCTATCCAACCAACCACCCTAAAGAATTTCAGTAAGAAATTCAAGTATTTCGTAAAAAATTGTCGATTAAAAATATTTTCAGACAACTCGCACGATAATTCGAAGAATTCGCATTAATTTGATTTTATTCCGCTATTTATTGCAGATTACGTGAATTCTATGACTATCATATTTCCCTTCAGTTTTTCAAAATTGTAGGATTGTAATTGTAATTGTAGAATTGTAATCATTGTGAAATACGGGACCTGGTCCAAAGCACAATTGCATTGGTCGCACATTGTAAATCTTGTGTAACATTATAGAGTTTGAGGGAAACTGAAGAGACAATGTCACGCACTGTTATCCTTTTTTGATCTGAAGTGCACGAAGAGAAGTGGATGTGTCTTCTTCATAGTTGAAGTGAGCCAGTTGGGTTTTTTCGTATAAATTACTATTTCTTCAAGCTTTGTTATCGCTTACAGAACGCTTCTCTTCAATTTCATCCAAAGAAGATGGGGTCTTAACAAGAAATGCCATTGGGCGAAGTCTTGCGTCTTGCTTAAGTAAGATGAGGGAACGACGAAATGCTATATTACGTATAGGCGATGTATTTATTGTTAGTTTGTTATAGATGCATCCTATTACTTGTCGTCATTAAGATTAGGTAGTGCAAGAGAGATAGAAAAATCTATAGAGGATAGTCTAGTCTTCTGACTTAAACAACTTGAGTCTAGTGCAGAAACCTTGCCAATCTAATGTCATTTAGAATTAAGAGTCAAGTGAAATCAGAGCTTGTGAATAGGGTTAGAAAAAAGTAGGAAGGACATGATAAGTCTTGCAACATAAGGAAACTCTGGCTGACAGAACAGGAAAGAAATTCTCGGCATTTTTATTGTTAATTCGATTACACGTGCCTTCGAATGCAATAAAATCCGATTTTTCAGAATCAATGCCAAAACCATTTGAATAACAATCAAAAGAATGTCGTAATAACATTGGGTATCACTTATACAATGTACAACTCATTGGCAAACAAATAATATAAACAAATAACTTCTCTGAAGGATGAGTAGTGTCAATAGTTGCTTTATACGTACACACACCTACACACTGTAAGCTAGCAGAAGAATTTATGTGAACTATTTAGCTAACAATCTGTCCATTATTACAAGAATTGTTTACAAGCATTATGCAAACCTTCCTGTCTTTACTAAAATAGGAGTAGGCAATAACAATAGATTATTATGTAGTTAGACAAAAAGATTGTGCCAAAATTATCTTCACATGTGCACTCTAAAAACAAGGACTACAATCCTTTATACCAGTAAATAGTTAGTAAGATTGAATTGTTGTGTAATGATGAGACTGAGGAGTCTATATAGTAAAAGACATGTACCTAACGTATTGTATTTTAGTAGAGAATGCATTTACATTCAGATTGAATTGAATGGAAAGCTTTCAAAGAAATAAAAAGTGTAGACAGATCTCTCTTAAAAGATTGAAGTGCGGATTTAAGATGTGCAGATAGTGCACGCATAAGTCTTCTACACAGATAACTAATAGTACAATAGATAAATTCAGGTTCTTCTATTTAAATTCTATATACACATCTATGAAGATATATAGAAAATGCAAAAACTATACTTATATGATTAAAAATCTTGTCTATATATTTATATAGGCCTTGCCTTGGTATAATTTAATATGTAGCTACTTGATAATAATATTTCTTGCTTATGCTACGCAGTTGAAACTTCAAAACACAAACATACACAACACTATAAATTATACTTTCTTCGGCTGAGTGAACTGAACTACCTTACGTTTTTTTGATTTGTTGCAATCTTGAACTACAACTTATATGCAATTAGATAGGTAGTAACGTTGAGTTCAAAGGAACAAGGTACTAAGCTTCTAATCCCAGTCTAACTTAAAAACATTCTTGCTTTTAGCTCTTTACTTTGTCGACTAAACTGCTTTTGAGATCTGGTAACATAGTGTGTGTATGTAACACAATCTCCTATATAATAATACAATTCCCTTTATATCTCAATATGAACTCATTGCGTTTAATCATAGTATGCAATAGAAAATATACACGCATGCATGTATCTCATTAAGTAGACACAAGACATAGCACAATAATACAAAACTCGCATTACTATTACGTTACGTTACGTCTTTAGAGTATTCACCTTGTCAAGAGTAAGAGTCAAGTTTTATCTATTCATCAACGTAGCTCACCGAACATCTGTGTAAATAATTCTAGCATTACATAGAATCTAACTCACTCGTAAGTCGTAACTAATCTCAACTAACGTAATCCAATTCAATAGCTAGGTATATAACATAGGCACAAATGTAATTCAATGCGAAATTCTTATGCTTTCTTGTCAAACGATCCTAAGATTTCTCTCGATATATTTTTTCTACAACTAAAATATACAACAAAACACACATAATACTCTTTCGCTTTCTTCCTGTAACAAAATAAAACATTTAATAATGTGTAACTATACACTTGAATGTATACAAACAATAAGTTATACCATCACTAAATACTTTAATAAATACTATAATAGTTAGGTATTACTATACATAAGCTCATTTTCTCGAATTTATTATTGTTTCGTATTTTAATCCAAGGGATAGAGTAATAAATAATATCTTTGATGCTAAATGCTAGTTGAAGATTATACCGTTTTGCTTTTATGCACCATTATTTACAGGCAATTTAATTCTGTTGAATTTCTTGCCGATTCCTATTCAAGATTCAACTCACTGTAGCACTTGGGCAGTCACATAGAAGGTGTGAATATTCTCTTGTAATCGAATACTGTTCAACGCTCGTTGTTGTTGTGCTCAAGTTAACCTAGGGAGTTGAAAAATATAAAACGGCGGAACGAAAATATTGAAAACGCAATGAAATAGCCGTAGATCCAAAGTTTCTGAAAACTTATCATGTCTTGGCAATGGAATACGCTCGAATTCCGACGTTTCCTTATGAAATGTGGAATTCTAATAGTATTACGGTTCAGGAAATAAGTATAAGCCTTCTGTCTGATGTCTGCACATTTTCTCTATAAAGAGAATATATAAAGAGCTAGTATAGATTTCGACATTTAATATATGAATATGGTTTTATATAAGTTAGAGTCAAGCCGGCAGGCGACGACAAGACAGGAAGACTAGATATTAGTTATTACGCTATTGAAATCCGAGGAAAAAGGAAACACCTGTGCTCTCACAAATCCAATCCATTCACACTCTGCTTACAGGCTGAAAATTCAGAATTTGTCGAGAGGGAGGACGACAGGTTAAACTCACTTAAATTGGATTCGTTCGGCTTCTTTGGTCGGCCATAAGCGAATCGTGGAAGATAAACGCACTAGATAGCTTTTGTACTGTTGTTGCAATAATGCAATTTGTAATAGCCGTATGTCCCCGTCTGTAAATTGTTACTTCACATCCTGTTTTAGAAACAAGTGCCAGGTACGCACATCTGTATTCAGCTATGACATGGCTATGACTTTCATAAAGCTATTAGCATTACTAAATTACACTACAGTAACAAATTTTAAAGAAAATCTTAATTTTCTGCAGCATTGTCACAATGCCATCATCAGATTGAAGTTTCTAGGGCATAAGTATGTAATAAACTATTCATAATTGAAAAATGAGAAGGCTGTAAGTGTAGTTATTGTATATCTTGAAGTACATCTTTGTATTCCATTGTTTATATAAAAATATTGGCTACAATATGAAAGATGAGTCAACAAGCAAACTCCTGAGAAATTACCTATTCATATTTAGCTCGTAGGTTTAGAATTTGCAAAGTGAAGAGGTGTGTAGGTGATTCCTTGATTCTGCATTAACACTTAGAATGTTTACATATTCATTCATTGTTACATTGTAAATGGTAAAGTACACATATTTATAGTGAGTAAACATATGTAGGCTTCTAATAAGGCTAAAATTGCTATGAACTTTACTACTTGAGTCATCGTGTAATATGAACTGGCAATTTGAAATGTTAAGAAAGGATTGTGTGATGTGTAAAGTAACACTTAGTTACGTAAGGATAGGTAGAATGCTATTCTTGTAGAGCTAACGGATATTATAAGTCAAAATGACAATCTCCTGTCTTATGAAATATTGGAGACCTGTAGAAATAACTCATAACTGAGCCCACCCTGACTTATTTTAGGACAGAGTACATTTTAGCACATTCGCGAAAGCTAGTAGTATAGTATTTGGGTGAACTCAAGTTACAACATGGCCAAAAAGTGTAGTAAAATGTCGGCCACCTCTACAATATAAGAATGCATACCTTCTCTCTCTCTCTTTGTCTGACTACGATCCTGGGCTGTCTACACATATTTTATGGTAATTTATGAATGCCATGTATATTCGAGACTATTCCACACATTCTGCTACTTTAGTAAAGATCTGCAGACACAATTCACACGTAGCATTTAGAATTCTAGTAAACGCTACTTTTTAAACATTTGTACTTGCCAAAGGAACATTTTCACTATTACTATTACACAGAAAACCAAGGTCATTTTTGTCAAAAGACAAAACGAGAGTGTACTAAAATAAAAGGAAATCGTTCAGAAGAGAGCAGTAGAGCAGAGTGCTAAATAATAAAAAGGACGAGTCGAGCATGCGGTAAAAAATACATCATTTCTTCTTTTCAATATTAATATGCATTGTCCGATGAAGGAATTTTTTTATATGACATCAGCTCCGCGGATAACAATGCATGAAAGCAATTCAAATGTTGGAATAAAAGGGGAAAAGAAGAACAATCAATAAATAATGCTTTTGTGAGATAGATCACACTAGGCTCACCAGCTCGCACATCAACTCTTTTCCCAATTCTCCAGACAAGTTTACGAAAACAACCAGCGAGAATTTTCATTTTGAGAATTCCATACAACTCCAAGTAGTTTATGTTTAGGCTTTTGTTATCTATCTATCCATTCGACTTCTTTTCAAATACATCTCTATATAATGCATATTCAAAAAATAAATGGACAATCTATATATCTACATAGTCATTGTTCAAAAACCACTATAGATAGAATTTATAAATATATATAAAAGTAGTCGTGAATGTATTGTATAGTAATGTGGTACTTGTATTTGTATACGTCTTACCAAAGATGTAATAACTAAAGTGCAAAGTTATTCAGCAAACGTAAACATTTCCCGTTTACCGAAAGTATAAGAAAAAACCATCTAAACGTAAATAGAACACATCTCCCTGTGACAATGCAAAAGATTATCTTTTTTTCAAACTAGAGGAAAACTCGTCCGTTGAGTTGAGTTGAATATTTTCTATGAAAAAAAATCACGTTAAATCGAGTCGAGTCGAATGTGTTTCTGCAAGAATAACTACATTGTGTGAATGTGAAAGAGGAATATTCGTCTAACATATGCATGTAAAAATAAGTTGAGAAAAATGTTGAAACAACTCACCTTTTCCTTCCCTCACTCTTCTGTCTGTCTGTGGTCGCACTTAAATCCACGAAAACAAGTTTCGTTTATGGAGGAGAACTTTTAGCAACGACAAGTTCCAATGAATATATTTTTACGGAACGGAATTACGTCAACATTCAAATATTCATAATATATCACTTCTTTTCCATCCACGAATATTATTTTCTCTCCGTATATTGTACGTGTAGGAATGAAATGAATGAATTGAAAGAAACACTTGCACTCGTGTTTTCTGTTTTTTGCGGTTAGCTTGTAAGTTATGGTAGGATCTGTGTTTTTGCTTTGCTAGTTTCTGTGATTTCTTGAAAATAAGTTGCAAAATTACTTTGTTAACTTATTTTCTATTGTACAGTACACTGAAAATGTTTGATATCCACAGGCTTTCCTATAAATTCCGACTCATGCACGGAGATTAGCTTATTGCCTTAAATTTTTCTACTGGGTGTATCTCAGAAATGTATTAGTAGTACGATAAGCTACTTTTTTCTGCAGAGCCACTCATCCAATTTCCCACTAGCACAACACAACAACAATAATAATATTATTAGCAATACAAAACACACAAATCAGTCAGCAGATACAAAACGAAACCGCAGAAATGCAACGTAGCAGAATCCCTGATGTGTTCACATGAATGGGATGCAAGATATTTGCCAAATCTGAATTTCCCTTTCACACAACATACATTTATATCTACAGGTAGGAATTTTTGGCATGGGTTTCTAAAACAAGTTATTATTGACGTTACAGTGTATTTTCCGTTTCTTTTTTCAAACGCTGTGCGTGTTAAGTACTGTAATAAAGTAAAATGACACACTAAGAAAAAGTGTCCGTTTCTTTGTATTTTCTTGCTGTATTTATGTGTCACAAAGTGGTGCAACTGAAATTCAAGAATTAATATTATAATAAATATTAATTGTGAATAAGAATAAGGAGCGGGAAAAAGTTTTCAACTTTGCTGAAAGCAAAATGAGAGTTAGAATTCATTCGAGTTACTCAATCTGTGTAATAAGATGTGAACATTGTGATAATAGGAAGTAATGGCTCATAGGAAACTTCTAATTTGGAAGTATACTATGGTAGCGATAAGATAGTTCTCTCTAACTTCACTTTTCGTGTCTGGTAAACTTTAATAAAGTTTACGAAGTGAATGAGGCTCAATATTTAAGTTTTAGCATTGATATTGCATATTTTCGAGCATTCCATTCCCCACTTCAGATATGAACATAAAGCAATGAGCAGATTAGCTACTTGAAAGTTAACTATTTTATATGCTATAGGTATTTATAGTATTTCATAAGGTAGTAGTTTGTTCATTACATGATTTCATATCTGTAACTCTATCTCTGTATCCTTACGCTTTTATTGGATTCAGTTGAAGAAAAGCAGAGTGAGCCAGCCACACCACTAATTGTAGGATTATATAGAAGGGATTCGAGTTCCTTTCGTTCCTAGTTCCTACTACTCTATGAACAGTTCCAACTTCCACCAACAAGCGAGATGAACTTGATATTTCTTCGTTTATCTCTTGTGCTGTGTGTATAAGTACCTACTCACTCTCACTCACACAGTAATCCAGTGGGAACGAACTCACTAATTATAAGTAGCTGAGAATTTCGCACTCGCTTTTAACAAGAGTTTCTGTACAAACCATAAGGACTTCGGCTGACTATGCACTGCAGTAATAGAGAGAGAAGGATATCTCTGACAGACTCAAAGCTATTACACTACACTACCATCCTCTCTATATCCTTTCTGTTAATTGTGATGGAGCTGTTATGTAATGTAGCACTTTATCGACCAAAATAAAAAGCAGAGGAAGTAGGTAGTCGATATTTGTATCTCTCTGTCCTAACTGCACCACTCTCTCGTGCTAGATATTTATGAGATGTACTAGTATTATATGCCAGCAGATCAGTGTCTCCTTATCTTATCCACACTCCTAATCTATGTGGAACACATTGAAGAAAAACAGTTCCGATTCCCCTATTCCTCTCTTTTATTTGCCGTGTATTTATTGATATTACACCACTTATTAGCAGTCCATGTGACAAAACACACACTTTTACCTTATTTTATCTGCAGATAAAAACTTGGCAAAGCAAACAAGAGCCAAAAAGTCTGAGAGAATACTCTCTGTTAATATTTGTCTGTCAATCCGACACTGTTTTACATGCACATTTACTATTTCTATTATGTAAACAAATAAAAAGTTCCCTCAATGCATCCACGGATAATATTTGCACGGAATATACTATTGCTAAACAAACAATGATAATAGAGCAGCAAAATTGTAATGGCTTTCGAAGTATCCTTTTTCTTACTTTCTCGGGTTCAACGGTCACTTCACCTCCAATTTAGGTTTATCACTTTTTCTATTGTATTATTGTAATTATAAATTCAGATATATGTTTTGCCTACACTTGCTTGGTTATGAATATGAAAGTTCCAAAGAGAATTGCAGTATTTTTGGTTTTATTTCGTAGAACGTTATTGCCGGTACCGGTAGTAATGTGAAAGCGGTAAACAGTGTCTAGATTTTCTTTGATGGCTGTGGGCAATATAATTTTTTGCTCCCACTACAACACTTTAGTGTTTAACTAGTAAGTAAAAGTAGTCGACTGTGTGTGCTGTGACTGCTGTGTGGAACTTCCCAATTCAACTCCCAAACTTCAACTCAACAAGCAAGGCAAAGGTATTCTATTTTTAGAGGAAGAGTTTCCGTTGTCGAAATGGTGAGGCTGGCTGTGAGTAACAGAATAGTACACCTATAATAATCATAATACAAAGGACAGGTAGTATATATAGGGAGTTGTGGTGTTTGTATGCAGAGCTATTTACTACGGGAGTAGTATCAGTGGGTTTGTAATGTGAGTATTATTAAAGGAGGAGGGTATGTATGCTTGGATAGTCATATGAAGGAACGAATGCAACGGAATCTTCAATAGATATACACAGAGTCCAGGTATACAGATAAATAAAAGGAAGAGAGTGAAAATGGCTGGAAGAATTTTTTTCTCTCTAGAGTCTTTCAAAGAAGGTTAGCTATGCTGTTCTGTTGTGTTGTGACGGTGAACAGGTTGAAACTTTGTTCGTTTTACTTTTATTTTCTCACTTCACTTGTTCTGTGTCTGATGTTTATTTTTACATAGCCATGCAGTTGGCTATATGCTTGTACTTTCTATGTTTTGTAATAGATAAAAGGGAAAAAGGTTTAGTAGTAGCTAACTGCAGAATGAAATAAAGGCTGCTAATATTCGGAGGAATTTATTTTAAGTTGGGTTTTTGGTGGGAGAGGAAGCAAGTGAACGACATGAGACGACACTCACAACCTGTGCAATGTATTTATGTAGTGCACTTTAGGGGTGTGTTTTTGTTATTGCACCTTTGCTCCTCTCAACTCACAATTCACGACTCCCACCTTCGTCAACTTTGTTTGTTATTTTTAGTGGTTTGAGGCAATGCTCTAGTAGAAATGTGATGTGAGCAATAGTCCAAGTTAATTTTCCTTGCCACACCGACACAAATGGCTATTTGTCAGTTAAAACCCACGGAACCGTAACACAAACGCAATCAGACACACATGCACATACACTTAATACACACACACAGTAAAAATATTTTTCATGTAACCCTTTTCGTAGAAATAATCTAAATAATCCAGGTAGTAGTGTATCAATATAACGAGGCTAAAAAGATAATTAAAATATAATAAATAAGGTAAAATCTGTTGGAATGGCGGATGTAATGATAGTTGTAAATTCTGTGAATTTTCTTAGTAATTCCAAGGTAGTGAACTGAAATGTGTTTGGAAGAGGATGTACAAGTATCGTTGTGTATAATATGTAGATAAAGGAAATGGAATGCAGTTTGCCGAGTGTTTTGTTAAAAAGATGATGATGAGGATAGTATGGCATTAGTCAGTGTCTGTCTGTCTCCTCTGTGTGTGTATAGGAATCCACCTGGATCTCAACTGAAGGCGAATCTCACAGAGCAACTATCTATATAATAGGAATGGAGAAGTCAGAGTCAGACTCTTCTGTTAGCTAGAGCTAGCTAGCTGTATGTATGTGTAGTTGAATTCAACTCACCATCAGAAAGTTGACTAGCTCGGAGGAGCGGCATGCGAGGGAAGGCATAAGAAACCAAACTCAAGTCAACATAAAACGTAGCACATGCACCAGGATCAGCAGACACAGACTCTTTTGCAGTCTGTTCTCCTAATGTAATCTAACGTAACGTCAGGAGTTGGCGTTGCATTGTAGGGAAACCCCTTGTGGGTTCTTGTTCTTATGGTTCTTCGACTTTGTAGTAGTCGTAGTCGTATCTATGGCATGCTTTGCTCTCTCAACGCAAAGATATGCCATAGTCGACGTAAGTTAAGACTAGTAAGCAATGCACATACTTACTTAGGACCAGGAGATTCTCTAACACAATACAACAACCTTGCAATGTTGTGTTATGTCGTGTTACCTAGCTAGATTCATACATATGTTCAATTGAATCCTTAACATCACATCATCATCATCCCAGCAAAGGAAGAACACAGAAGAGGAGATCCTCTCTCTCCATCGTCGGACAATGTACTCTTCTTCATTGAGAAAAGTATGAAACCCCGGCCGAGTTGACTTTTACATTGTTATACCTACTTTGCTTAACTACATCCCTGACTTACCTTCCTTTTTCTCTTAAATCTACTTGAATATCCCAGGTATATGAATTTCTTCAGCTGTAGCATTATAATATTATCATCATGGGCTGGGTGTGTACTCTGTGTACTCCAGACTTGCTTTACTCCTTTATTTCTTTTTTAATACTCTTCTTTGACTAACAACTTGTCTTGACTTTTTGACTTTAGCTTCAGTCAGCACTATACATTTACATACGACATACCTACATCTGTTATTATTATATTCTACTTTGCAGTTTTCTGACTTTTCTCTACTTTGGCTTTGACTCAGATTTTTTTCTACCATTATATAAACTTTATTTTATTAGCTAGTGCAACATGAGAATATCAAAATTCTTTTTTCCCTTTGTTCTTCCACTATTTTATAGCATAATCATGCTGATCCTAGATTTTCCTTCCAGTTCCAATGAAATACAGAAACCCTTCACTATAATAATGCACAACTCTCCATTGTTCTTGACATTATAAGAGCCTTTTACGAGTGCAACTTCATCAAAGACGCATACTTTAACAATGTCACAATGCATTTTTTTTAGAAAATGTAGGAGCTAGCGGAAAAACTTGAATATTCACATTTTTTTTTGCAAAAATCGGTTTTTTATTGGAAAATTCAGTTGGAACACACTATGGTGAACATACATTTGCACACAATTGATTTCAATTGATTCTTCATTGTTACTACTTCGGTTCTGCTGGTCTACTTTTCATATGGAAATGGCTAGCGGTGCACAAAACTTTTGCCTTGTACCTTTCTCGACGAAAAGGTCACTATGCGAGAATTATGGTGACAGGAGGAATGAGAGGCTAGAAAGAAATTACATGTTTTCATCGAAAACCGTTATAAAATTTCGACTTTTCCTGTTTCACTTTGTTTGTGTAGCTATCTTTAATGTGCAGCATGCAATTCTACTTAGGAGTAACAGTAAGACAGTACAAGGAATATTAATTCACTGTACATTACATAAAGCAACGCCAGAATTATTTCACACAGTAAAATCGTGTGCGGTTTTACTTGTAAATTCTTTGCGGCCTTTTTCCCTAACTACTTTTCTCTTTAACCAATTACTTATGCCTAACAAGTTTCTCAAAAATCGAATCAGGCTGCTCAATTAAACACATAGTTTTGTTTAATCATTAGAGCGTTGTTGGCTCTGTTTCTCTCTCGCAGCATTGCAGCTACATGTAAGTGCAATTTGTAGTTTCTACCATTGTCAGTCAGTGCAGCAGACGCAGACGAGGGAAGATAAATATCCGCCTGCAGCGCATTTCTATATCATGCAACATTTACTTATAAACTACAGTTCTAATTTGCAATAGTTTAGTAGCAGCCGGCTCTTACTTATATAATATATCATCTGAGACTATACCGGAATGCAAATGTGCAATTAGCAGCTTTATATATCAGAAAATTGAAAAATCAATTCACTATGTACGATTTATGCGTACAGTAGAATCATACTTCATTCGCAATGCTCTTCAGATACAAACACTCCCTGATTTGTTTCCATTAATTAAACTCAGTTTTGGGTTAGGCGACTGATTGCTGAATCTCACACTGAAACCTGTCAGGATTCTAAACCATTGTTTTCTCCATTCGTAAGATCATGCATAAAATTAAATAAATGAAAACAGAATTTAAGAATATGTTTTTTAAATCAAATGTAATTATTTTCGGAAAACGGTCAACAGCATTTTTGAATATGATCTGTAGGTAACTAGCAATGTTTCTTCCATTTATAATTCCGCATGAAATAAATGCATGTAGGTATTAATGGGGACTTCCGAAATGATTACTGTACTTTCAACTTTTTAATACAAAACCCGTTTCCTGCGAATTTAAGAATCCAAGTAATTTCTAGGAGTGGACCACTAACAGTAGGTACACATTTATTTTTTAATCGCTACGCAAAGAAGAAATACAAAACTAGTGGAAAAAGAATGTGACTAGAATGTATATGTATATGCCTCAAAGGTTAACTGATTAAACTCTAGTATGTATTAGCTAGTATTAACTAGTATTATTTCAATTTCACGTAAGTCATCTCCTCAAGGTCTTCAATAATATTCCTGAAAGCAAAAAGCTTCTTGGGACACATGATTTGTTTTGCTAAGGAAAAATTTCAATCGCATTGCACATTGGCTTGAATTTCCTAAAACAGAACTTAAATATTTCAACAAAATGAGGACATGGNCTAAAGCAGAACTTAAATATTTCAACAAAATGAGGACATGGAAGCAAGTGAAACTTACAAAACCATGCACATTAGCCTTCCTAAAAATTAAATACTGGCCATGTATTTTAAAAACTATTCTTTCCAGTTATTCACTATTTTGGTGTCTGTTTTCTTACGTTTGATTTTCTTATTTAAACCTATTTCACTTTTCAGCAGATGCCCAGGTGTAAAATTTTCCATGGCACGTTCTAATAGCAGTTAAATACCTATTAAAAGGATACATTATGTTCGATTTAAATAGATGCCCGAGACACCTGAACTATGTGTTGTGCTGCTTAAACTATCTGACAACTATAGTGATTGTACAATATTGGAGATATCTAAGATATTTCTCAATGGTTCAGCATCGAATGCAATAGTTATTCCAGTAGTATTCGTTTTTAGGAATGGTAGAAAAAATAAGTTACCTACTATTTTAGGGCAAACTTTTATGTTTAAATTTAAATTGATCTCATGTTACAATCTGAGATTTCTTTAAGGAATAAATGGGAATTGCATTCAAATCTTTCCGACTCGAGAAAATGAAAGTATGTAGTTTGGCTAACCGTAAATTTCTCCTCGGAGATAAGATGTAGACTGCAAGAATAGTCTTTTTATATTTGACATTGTACATTTCACCTCCCCAGTCCTATAAAAGTACCTACACGGATAATATGTGTCTCTATCAAATCTACAGAAGTTTTTTGTATTTCGAATTCTATGTTCACCACGTACATAATATACAGGTACGTATGACATTTTGACCTTGAGAACCTTTAGTGGACTATATGCATACTCTATACTTCTTTTTCCAGTAGAAGGTTTCGTAATTATAGAAATTCGATGTCTGCGGCAGATTTGAGATTGTGAATCCATTTTTGGTGCATAGTCGACATCGACATAACGCGACATTCTATTCGATATTCCATACGATTTTGTGCTGTATTTTTAAAGAGAAGTTAAGATGGGCTGTTATTTCTCTCCATGTTCCAATTTCATTACAGAACATTCTATTGGATATGTGAAAAGTGTGAAACTTTCTCCTCGCATTGTCTTTCATTAAATGTTCAATGCAGCATACGTTTTCCAACTACCTATATACAAACCACAATAGGATGTAGATAAGAATTTTTGGTATAGGGTAACACATGTACTTACATGTACAGCAGTACATGGGACATCAGGATCTGCCATCGATAACGTAATTAAAAATCGAGTTGATTAAGTAGGATATCTCTTGTGTTGACTGTTGAGTGTGTTGAGTGGGGGCTAGATGTACAGTCGATGACTACTGTAACGAATTTAGTGGAAGAAGGAAACTGTCTTCCCATTTTTAGTGGTAGTCACACAAGAAATACGAATGTGTACTTAACTTTCACAGAACCTACGTTTTTCACTATCTTTTCTTGCTGCAGATAAAATTGAAGGCAGGTTTGCCGTCAGGAATAGAATACTGATTACATCCGTTGTAACCGCAGAAGAATGCTAAACAAAAATTATCTCAACGAAGTCAGGTCACATATTAATACAAACTTAGCCTTTTTATATCGAAAAATATTGAATACTCGTATAGAGAGCTAAGACGAAGAATAAGATCTTCAGTTTATTGTTCATTTATAGTCTGCCTCTGCAAATAGATACTTATTATTGTGAGGCTAAAGAGGTAAAGAGAAGAATAGTCAAGATTTTCTTCGAGAAGAAGCGTAACATAAATATCTATTCAATTGTAGACACTCATTTTCATTCACATCGCTTCAATGTTCGACAGAGCATCCATCCAACAGTTGCAGGCAATATTCCTTCCTATGGCTTCATTGTTTTCTTGTCTATAATCATGAAAAGAGGTTATCTTTTTCTCCGAAATGAGAAATTGGCAACTGTTTGTGTGCTGAGTTGGTTGGATGACAGAACGGAATAGCAAAATAATATTTTATTTTCCCTAACATTGTAATGGGAATGTACGCATGGAGAATTTTCAATAAACAAATGTAGGCTATTGGATTTCCTCTTCACCGAATTATTTGATAAGACTTTCAAAAGAGTGCTAACAATCTGCCGTTGGAAATAGAAATAATACGATACGTTTATATCAAGATACTCCCTAAAAAAACTAGTAGTAAAAGTATCCTTATCACATATCTATATTCTGAATGAATCGCCATTTAATTATTAATTTCATCGGGTTGAAAAAATTGTCGATAGATATTATTAGGTCCATCGTCGTCACCCACCACCGTTGTCTTCTTCTCAACGAAGGTTCAACTGTACTAAAATGTAATATAAAATAATATTTTGACTAGATAACTACTTAAAAATTACGTATGAAGAATTAAAGACCATCCACTCAGGGAATTATATGAATGCTCATCGTCAATTTCTCTTGGTTTACTAATAGAGTGAAAAATAAAATCTTATGACCATTTAAAAAAATATGTGAATACATTTCGATACTCAGCGACTACTGTATCAGTGAAGGTACTAATAATCTTCTAATGACGCTTTTATGGAGATAATTAAAAGTCAAAAATAAAACAGTAGTTTTAACTGTACATGATGCTAATTACCTGATAGAATGTACAAATCATGTCATTAAAGTTCAACGCAGTTACAAGTCTAGTAGTTGTAAGTAAAACTTACCCTCTCTACATCAAACCCGCTCCTTCCATCTAGTGTTTATATTATTTAC
>JABASI010000863.1:0-31018 GCA_019776505.1 Tomocerus nigrus
TTTCATTTTCGTCTATTTCGTCTATTTCCGTGTTCATATCAAGTGTGTCCCTTAGTTGTTACCTGATCTAGCTAAACTCGAGGATTTTGTTGAAGAATTTTTTGTATGCATGGCGTGTCTAAACCAAACCGCAACTTTTTGAAGCCTTTCTGTTGTAATTAATGTCACTGAACCGTGCTAGTGACATTAACCACCCAGTGAAGGTGATTTTTTTCCTTGTACATGTACATATAATACATGGACACAGTTTTTAAACTTCGACTAAGAATTTAATACATCTCTAGAGATGGAAAACGGAAAACTGGAGAGGGCAGCTCAGAATTTAAAAAAAATTCCGTCCTAGAGTTTTAGGCTGTGTTAGTGTTGTTAATGATGAGAAGCTTTTTGCGTTCTACATACATAGTAATTGTTTTATTACATTGAAGAAGTATTGAAGTGTCTTTTGCTCCACAGGAACTCTACGAAAAACATGCTATTTTAAATAATCTTAATGTTAGCTGTCGAGATTGACGTAGACATTCTCACTGTAAACATATGTTTTCAGATGTTATTATAAAATGCTTCAATGAAATGGGAATTAATTCTTGAGACAGGTTTTTACTGCCATTTTTCGCATTACACAAGTTACAATCAATTGTGCCTGAGTAAATAATATAATATTATTGTATGGAAGAGTTTTCTCTTTATTGTAAATACGGCAAGATACTTACGTAGGTAGTTAAGCTACAATGTGCCCATTAATCTTAATTGTAATAGTTCTCTATTTCATCTTTAATAGTCATTGTTGTTATTGCTTATTTGTTTTGTTGTCCATTGTTATAATTTATGTTTTGGATATAATGGCTCATTTACTCATTTTACCATTTGCTTTACACGTTTTATGGGATTTGTATGTGTAGATTCATTTACAAAGTGTACAAAGTTACAATTGCGAATTAAATCCGAAAGCTCTTCTCCAGTCCTTTTGTCTGAATATGTACTATTATGTTTAACACCCATACAAGTTGCTTGAAGATGGGGTTTGTGAGAAAAAGAGTGCCGAGAAGTATCTAATGTAGAGTAGAATTTTTGCTAAGCGGGCCATAACTCCTAGGTATTTGCAATAGCGATAAATCGTTCTTTAATCTTACTTAATGATCCTGCTCGTCTTCATTCATGCTTTGATACCTAGATATGCTTGGGCTATAGTACAAATTAATTGTTTTAGCATTCCACTCAATCCCTTTCCTATTCTAAAAGTTTTCTCCTTTGTACACAAGTTGTACACAATACACATATAGTATGACTGACTACCCATCTCAATAGTCATCTTATAAACTTATACACTTCTCTATCTAATACTGTAGTAGTGTATAGGATACCTCTGCCAAATGACTGCGACTTGTGGGAATCCGGAATTTCTGGGATGATTTAATCACATAGGATTGTTGAATCATTATCTGCTGTGGTGTAGACGAACCTTTCATAATCGGTGTTCATTTGATTTTTACCTCTGCTGTATTTAATGCTTAAGATATTAAGATAAGTAGTTACAAAAGCCAGTGTATTTAAACACAGGACTTGTACTCTACGTTGTTAACAGAGTTGTTCTTGTTTACCTCTTGTTTAATTCTAATTATAAAAATAAGATGTTATTAATTCACAGAAGGTAGACCAGTAGTAAAGTTGAAAATGTTTCAGGAGTGAGTTAATGCTTTCCAGAATACATCGTAATATACTTTGCATATTTAATCTGCGGATGTGTACATAGAATTTGGCTAGCGAATGAATAACAGATGTTACTTGTACTATAAAACTTTGTACAAAATGAAGACAGAAACAAAACACTTGCGGAATACCGTTATTTTCGAAGATTGTAACTTGCTAATTTATTAAAGCACTCTTTGAGGGGAGACAATTTTTTTATTATCAAAAGTTAAGTGCAGCAGGTTACGTTGTTTGTTGGTTTATTTTGAAGATTTGAATATGCCAGGATATTGGTTTTCTGACTTTTATTACTCAACAATCTTAATTTGGTGTGTGCATCGTCCGTAAGTCCGTGTGTTTTTCATGATTTTTACATTTGCATAGCGGATAGTTTAGAAGTAATTAAGATATGGACACATTTTTCTTCAATTGGTTTTCTGATGTAGAAAGTAAAATCGTTGTCTGGCTGGTGAGGGAGCTATTAAGATTTGCTCTTATATGTTGATGGCTACATTGTCAAATGATTTTATCCGTCAGACAGATATATATTGCTGACGCGATTCACATATCAAGTACCTATTATAATTAATTAGAAATGGTATTAGTGGAGGTGCAAGGAGTCTGCAAGCTCTAAAAGACGCCTCTGCCATTTTCGTTTCACGTTCCCTGTTTTATCTGGAAGAAAATTGATATTCTGTCTTGTTGAGAAGCTAAACTATGATTGTCGAAAGTCTAGCCTGATAGCCTGGCTGGCTGCTATGAAAGGAATTCTAATTAGGCTCTGTATATTCTTCGTGTATTCTGCCGTTTGATAAACTGACAGTGGAATGATTGGATTTATGTTATGAAGGCTTGATAGGGTTTGTGATGTCATAGGATTCCAATTCAATACATAATAATATGATAATGAATGCATATAATACCTACCTACTTATGCACTTTTTGCTCATTTTTATGCTTATACGCCAGGTAGTTGACGAACAATAATAAGGACTGACATTAGGGGATAGAATTATATTGGATATCGAATAAAGACAATCCAGATAAGGACTCCAGTACCTACCTCCTGCCTATCTTCACCATTCACATAATATGCAGATAGTATTAAAACCGAAAGTGTTATCTAACAAGTGTTACTTATCTCGTCGGTGTCTTCTCTGCATTTGAATTCTTTTAATCACTCCTCCTCTGATTACTTAGGTACATAATTTATCGTAATATTATACGAATAGCATCGATTTGAAGATAAACACGAATTAGATCTGTTCCTTCGTTGAAAAAGAAAGAGAAAGAATGCTGATGACTTTCTAAATTGGGCTGGTGAATTTGAGATGTGTGATGCTAAGTACATGAACATTTTTCAGTACCTATCTATTCTCTTCGTTCTATTTGCTTTCAAACGAACGTGTAAGTACTAAAGAACAAGGTTCATGTTCAATGTAAAAATATCTTCAATTTCTTATTGTTAATATTAGGTAGGTAGGTAGGCGTGCATCGCGCATTGCATGCTCATGTAAAAATTATTATATGGGTATCCGAAATCTAATGTGTGATTTAAGATATATGGTATAAGGTTCGTTCCGAAATATTTCACGTTGTAGGTATATCAAAGCGGTTTTGTTATCTCCAGTGAAATATGTAATATCAAAGGTTTGTATACTGAAAGTAAATCGCATGTAAAGACGAAATCAGATCAAGATAAAGCTCATTTTTTACTGTGTAATTCCATAATATGCCATTATTTATTTAAGCCTTTTCCTTTGGAGTCTAGTCGACCATGTTCGGCATAATTATCACGTTTTGGTGAAATATTGCAGCTGTAAATATATTTACACGTTCAATATAACTTCCAGTTTTTTTGTGGAGGGAGCGAGACTCGTATTAAGATTAGTTTGCTCGTAGAATCCGTGTCGGTAAAGTTTTCTTAGTGCCGTTTAGCTGTTGTATGTAATAAGTGCCTGGAAAAGTCTGTAATAAAATAGTGTGCCTCTGATTGTATGTTTTGGTTTTAATCTTGAGAAAATAGTAGAATAATAGAGATAAAAGGCTGCCTGCGTGTGCTTACAATTTAGTGATAATAATATTATGGCTTTATTATATAAAACGTCTGTTTCGCTTGTTTACTATTTCCCAGGTTTGTTAATGACATTGCATTCTCCGTGTGTATGTTTCAAAATGTAATGTACATTATTAGGGATGTGATCTGACAGTTGTGCACTTGATGATTACATCGCACTGTTATAGTTCAATTTGAAAGTTTGAGTAGCTGTGCTCCGTAATTTGTGGCCTTGTTGGTTAGGGTTGCTTTCTAGACTCATGAATTTATTAGGCTTGAACTTTTAAACATGACACGGCAATATTTCGTCGCTGTTTCTTTTGAAGTACCAAGTGTTTAGTTGCACAGTAACATTTTTGCAATGTTTTAAGTTTGATAGATGATTTGGTGAGCTGGCTGATTGTGACATTTATTTAGCCAATTAATCTCTGAATATATTATATGGAAAAATGAATGGACGTTAGTTACAGAAGCTTAAGTTGATTCACTACTATTGCATCCATTGTTGTGGAAAGAGTTATGCAATGAAATCAGAATGAACACTAGAATCGGCACTATTGAAAGACTCTCTATTCTTGAATTACATTCTTGTATAGTTTCTTTTGAAATGTTTATGATGGACTTAGTCTTTCACAGATCGATTCTTCTCTGAGCAATGAAGATTAAGATAGGCAGTAAGTATATAATGATTTGAAACTAAAGCCCTTTTCACTCTTGATCTGGGAATAATCTCACCATGGAATTTTGCTGAGAAGATAATAGTTAGGTAAAGGAATCTAATTAGTTTCCAATTGCAGCAATTATAAAGTTGGCTTGTAAATTATGGCGATGAAAGTGACACAAAATGTGACAATTAAAGTTTATTTATTTAAGATATGCATGCATTATGCTATCTTTTTAATAGCCGACACATTTCATTATAAGCATTAGGATTATCACAGTACTTTTTTGGTGTTATTCAGTAGAGTACATGAGGAATGTTAGATGAAGTGTCTCAAATCTTGATATGTATGTTAGTGGCATTTGTTGTTCATTATTTCTGATTTTTTTGTATAATGTTCGGAGTTTTGTGGCTAGCATTATATATAGAGTGAAGAAAGGAATGAGGCAGCTGAGAATTAGATGGTCTAGGCAAATAAATATACTAGATCTTGTACAACAGGAGATAATATTATTCTTTTGCATTGTATTTATTCATGGTGATGTTTCTTGGTAGATTTACAGATATGTTCAATTATTAGAGACGACTTGAGTGAGTCTGCACAGACTACTTTGCTGTTTTCATAGATTACAGCGCTAATGTCTGACACTGTAATAAATATAATGCAAAAGAATGAAACTCTCTCGCTCTCTCTCTCTCCAATGTTATCATTTCACATTCTTCTCATCAGCCAACTTTTAACGACAACGACATGCAAGGAAAACAAAAGCGTGATTTTTGTACTTGCTAATCCTAAAGCCATGTTTTTCTAATATGTATATAAGTATGTAGGTAATATATATAGGATGACATTCCAAAAGAGAATTCACTTCTCCTTTCTTCCCTCTCGACAACAAAAAAGTTGGTTTGTTCTTTTGTCTAATGACACTAACAAAGTAAATAACTGGCAGACTTCAACAAGTCCTACTTTCAGTAAACACAAAGTTATCATATTCTATTTAAAAATCGGCTACATGCATATTATCGTGTAAAAGTACAAAATAAAATATGACGTACCTAAAACCAAGGTAGCCTCTCTCTTCTCTGACAATGTAATGTGTACACTTGTAATTGAGAAGCTGAGTTGGAAATTTCTGCAAGTCGGAAATCGGTCGTGATTTATCGATTCATGATTTCAGTCAGAGAGTCCCTTACAACTTGAACGCATACATATGTTACGCATTCTTTATGTAACTTAGCCACATCTCTACAGTTTTTCTCCTCTCTTCTAAAGTACTCCTTGTATGTATGGGCAAGAATGTATAGCATGTATTGTTACAAGTTGATAAGCTCTATTTTCTTCAGTCAGTATGCATTTATGTTCAAGGTCTTGTTCGATATCGGCTGTGCTTTTGTAATCATGAATGCCGAGCAGACCGCTGTGAGTGAGTGAGGTTATTTGGGTATGTGCTGCATGAGGATGAGTGAGCATAATGAAATGTTTGAAACACTTTAGAGAGCGTTTCGTTGGATGTTAAGTATCGGCTTTCGACTTTCGAGGTGGTTGGAACTATGCGAACAAATACTATTACATCTCTTCTATTTAGACTTGATTTTTTGTCTATCTACTTTATGTACAAAGGAACCCAAAAGCTTTAATTAGTGTTACATAACATACAGTACGAATGTGGCCTAAAAAGTTAGTTAAAAATCATGTGAATGTGAAAGGATGTGCCTCGTTAGTGTTAACTCTATTAATTTGTAACAACTACATAAAGCCGAATTTCTCGCTAGTCAACGAGTCTACATAATAATATGCTGTTTCGGAGTGTTTGCTTGCACTTATTGTCCGAATTGTTTCCTATGTTACATGCTTAACGAGGATTATTGAGTTCATTAGAACTAATGACAATGGAAAAATACACGGTATGTCGATATGGCAACTGCCACCCCCAGAGATTAAATTAACCCGAGGGGGGTGCCACCGAGGAGGAATCTACCTACCTTGGGAAAAATAATAACAATATTCCTTCCGTTGAACAGAAAGCATTAATAGCTCAAATTATATTCGAGTCTAATGTCTCACTAGATAGAAATGATTCACGTCTGTTCATAATGTCATTAATGTGTTTAGAATTTCTGTAGAAGATTGCTAATTGTGCATAATTTTGTGTGTAAATAATGGCTGTAAATAATATGTAGTAAGCAGTAGGTAGTATCATAAAATTATAAAATGAGTTGTATAATAATGAATTGAGCTACAGGAGCAAGTTAATGTACTAGTGTTGGGTTTAAATTGGTTTGAAGTATTGTGAATCAGTCAGCTGGAACATGGGTAAAAGGAGCAGTTGAAGTTTGCATAAGCATTGACTTTCACAGCACAGGTTAATTAAGTGCAATGTCAATGTAATTTTACATTCTTCAATAATTTAGGAATGCAAGATGATGTATTTAGATTAAAAATAAAGATTAGCAGTGGAATTAATGTCGATTTTTTTGTTATTTTTCAGCGGATATTGGAAAACATTTCACACGGAGTCCACAAAGCATTGTTGCACCGCCCGGGGATCGAGTAACTTTTCAATGCGAAACTAACATACCAGCTGAACAGGTTTGTGAGAACACACAACATACGGATTGTTGAATACAATAATACTACAACAAACTTTAGCATGTTGTTGGTTAGTTTGGTATGGCAAACTAAGAAAGTCAAAGAAACTTTTTTAGTCTGCTCCGACTGATACTCCAGTAGATATCAAGTGTACTTACATTTTGTTTCGTTGTATGGTAGCAGACGCTCTGCGTGGTGTGGTTACCTAGAAAAGTGCAATAGAACTCGCTCTGTGTGTGTACATTGTACACCTAGCCTAACATACCTTCTACAAATTTACTGCGTTTCGATTAAAGTGATTATGGTTAGAGGAGAAAAGCAGAACGAGCCAAGTGTTTGTTTTCCTCTCGGAAGCCTCCTTGGTTAAAGTAATGGTGTAATTATGATAAAAATATGAGTCCATAATTAATAAGCATATGAGCATGTTGATATACCTTCATTTTATATAGCCACATCAAATCTTCCCGTATTCCTATATATTTCTCTCTACATATAAGTATTCCTATAAGATTATCTCAGGGATATATACTTTTGTGTAACATGTAGCAAATCAGATATTTTTTCCTAATCCTGGTCAATTTCACCCTAATACTACATAGTAGTAGTATAAGTAGAAAAAACGGAGCGGAATGTCTACGTAGGTAGGTACCGAGCTATCATTACACTGCTAATAATATGTGTATGTCTGTCTATCATAATCCTGTGCCTGGAATCCATACAAGTTCATTGTTGCAGAATTCCTTGTTATGCAAAGAATTTTTTTGCCGAGTTCCCTTTCCCTAAAACCGAGAGGGTTAACGAAGTGCCGACATTATGCATTAGAATAAAACATATGCTCATGAATTTAGCTAGAATATGATGAATAAAAATAAATGTTGAACTCAAAGTGCATGGAGTATGGAGGAACTGATGAGAGTTAAATTATTTGTATACCTATGGGTATCTAAGTTTGTATAGAGCATTAGTATCTATTTTATTTACTAGAATTAAATGCGTTGTTAATATTATAGTTATGTATGGACATTCCTGTGAGTGGTAAATTAAAAATAGGAGCTCGAATTAAAATCATGCATTCTAGTTTTTTTTTATAATCCCCGAGTTTTCATAAGATGTAGACAAGAAGACTGCAATAGAATGATTGCTCGGTGCAGAATAGGCGAGTGTAACATGCAAACTTCATTTGTAAGGGTAAAAGTGCATATAGGGAAGGGAACTAATAGGGTTATTGATATGTTCATGTTTTATATTTATGTGTCTATAAAGTAAAGTTTGGTTGTTATCTTGACTGTGTTTAGGTACGGTGGAAACTTAATGGCAGGTTTCTCCACCCAGCTAATGAATCGGATATTCGCATCTCGGGAAGTTTTCTGGTCGTCAAAGTAAGCAAGAATCGAGAGCGTTTTATGCAGCAAGTCGGTGATTATCAGGTTGGTTTGCTTTACTTAAATAGTAAAGTTGTTGAGTAGTTTTGTTTTATACGTTTGCCAAGTTGATTTTTATCAGAGTCACAGCATGCCGTGCCACCCTCCCGCAAACTAAAATCAAACAACTTGACTTTGTTGAGCATATTTATTTCTTTTTTATAGATTACGTCTCTGATATGCATTTATGCATTCATTTCCCATTGAAAAATTATTTATCTAATGTTCTGTGTTTTGTTCTGATTGCTGACAGTCTTCTATGGCTCTTACTTGATAGTTGGTTTGGTGTTGCCTCTATTATAACTATAATAGTTAAAGAGTTGACTTTTTGCTCTAGTGGATTAGTATTACTAGATTACTCTGTGCTTTCTCATTATGGGCTTGTCCGTCTCTTTCATTTGATTTACGTGGCAATGATATTTTTATTTTTGGGCCGCATTCAACTACCTCAGTCAGTTAAGCAAGTCAACATCAAGTCAACACTAACTACCAGTAAACTAAATAAACTGGCTTTTTGTTTGATTTGAGACAGTAGTTGTGGATTCGGTAGGAAAGGGAAAGAACGGACGGTGTTGGTGGTGTGTGCTGTGGGTCGGTTCATTTGCTTTGCTTTTTAGTTGCTCCGTTCGTGATGACTTGTGTGAGTTGTATGTAATTTATTCTGTTGCATGAATGAAATGGGATGCTGTCAATCTATCCTTTCCAATAGTTTCATTCTTTAATTTTCGTAGAACAACAGTCACTCAATTTCTTCATTTCTGATTTTCTGACGAGTGTGATGTGAGTCAAACTGCCTATATTAAATGTAGTAGCTCTCTTTTGTTTTATGCCTTTATTCTATGTATGTACGTATTAGAATAGTCATTTCGTCCGTCTATGTAATTATGATGTATGATTTTTTTGTGTGTTTACGTCTGGCTACCTACATTCTATCTGCTGATAGCTGTCAATGTTTTTTATTTATTTAATGTATAAAGAGAAAAATAATGGAAATGGTTTTCTTAGTGTGTGGCAGAGTTTGGAGCGGAAGCCCTCACATCATTACCAGCTCAGTTGACGATAGCACAAATGGATGCTTTTCAACATAGAGACAATAAAACATTGACAGTTGTCGAAGGAAATACAGTTGCGATCTCATGTGATGCTCCATATAGTAACCCACCGCCTGTAATACAATTTTACAAAGATGGAATACCAATTGAAGGAGATGGTGGTGAGTTACAATTTACACATTGATGAATTTAATGCTGACTTTTCCTTGAGAAAACACACTGTCTTCTTGATTAATATTTGTTAACGCCATAAATCTAAAGTGTAATAATGTTTTTTTGAGCTAGAAATATACAATACGATGAAAGAGAAAAGAGAAATGTGTTATTCTTGTGCGTGTAATTTTAGAACATGGCTTAGTAAGAGCAAGTATCTAGTACTTCTCAAAAGATTAGTTGCCTAGTTTAACCTATGAATCAACTTAGTGCTAATAGAGGATTTTCTCTGCGTGTTTCGAGACATTGCGTGAATATAATATAATGTAGGAAAGTTAGATCATGTACTTGTCGAGCACGTTAATAAATATATAAATAAAATAGAGATAGGTATATACGTATGTAAATATACACAACCTATTATATTGTAGCTTGTTTAATGTTTGCTGTCTCCATTCGTCACACGTCAGAACAGTAAACAAAAGTCAGGGGAAAACATTTCAGTCGTGTGAAACAGTCTAGTAGTCTGGAATTGATAATAGTTTGGCTTTGGCAAACTTTAACAGCCTACTCTTGTACACATTGTTACTGTTACTGGTTTATTTGCTATAGTTTTTTTTAAAGAGTATCTGTATTATGTAATAAGTAGTTAGAAGTCAATTATGTACTTAAACATACACGACACGAACATATTGTTCCTCTGGATCTACTGATAGGTGTACAAAATAAATACATTAAAAGGAATAAGCAATAAGTGCTTTACTGGAATTTTTATTTTCTATGCCTTGTTGGTTATGTTAACATGGATGAAATCTCATTGTATATCATTCCAGTCAATGTCAGTTTTTCCTTCGCAAGTAACTCCAGTAAATTAAAAAGGAAGTGTATGAAAAACAACAAAAAAGAAGAATTTTATATATGCAAAGTAAATAGATGTGTGGATGGGTAGCGTAGAGTAGACTGTGCATAACAATGTAATTGCTGCATGTACAAGTTTTGAATTCTCATTATTAGTAGTTGGGAAAGGAGAAATGCTAATGGTTTGATTTTTATATGCTTCTACAGGAAATAGCTTAGTAATGGATTCAGGAGTATTACATTTGCACAATGTGTCGAGTCTTGACAGTGCTTTGTACTGGTGTACTGCCACGAATCACATAACTACAGATACTTATGCAGCAGAATGGGCGACTCGACTGGTTGTTCAACCCAAGACGATTGTCGCTCGGAAACCTCCCGAATTTCTCATTAAACCCAAACCATACTTTGTTGTTCCAAAAGGTAATATGATATACATTATAGATATTAAGAGAAGAGTTTTGAAAATTTATTCGCTAATTTCCCGTCCATTAGCTCATAGTTTGTTGTGTTCCATCAATTTAAGCCATTTCAGTTTAGCTGGGGTGGTTATATTTTAAAGCTTCGTTGTGTTAATGTTTCTGTTCTCTCCTCTGTCTGAGTTGTGTGATGTGATTCACATGAGTGAAGGTCAATTTCATTTTGTCTTTGATCTTACAAGCTCTCTTTTGATTTTCTATTGTTTGTGGGATGATAATTGTGATTACACAGGATTTTATTACTTTTCCCTGTATAATTTGCTCTGCTGATGAGATCATTGTTTGAGCTATTAAATTGATAAGATCATATGTTTCGCATATACAAAATATCTTCGAGCTAGTTTTGTTTGCATTATGCATTAGCGTTAACTCATGATTTTCTTATTTGTCTATGCAAAAATTTTTACTGATTGTTTTCTTCATTGTATGCTCAGACGGGAATGTGACACTGGAGTGTGTAGCCGTGGGAAATCCTCCACCGTTCACAACGTGGCGGAAATTACGAGCTCCAACAATGACAAATTACCATTCTACTGGAGGTACTTTGCACCTTTACAACATTGGCTTCGAGCAAGAAGGCGAATACATTTGCGAAGCTTATAATCGCGTGGGCGAATCTCTCACGACACTGTCCACCATCGTGCTCAACAGTAAGTACAACAACCACGGATTTCTTGTCTTCATCATAGCATCATATCTGTAGTAGTAGTTGAGTGGAGGTGCTAGCGTCGAACGAATCTATGAAATTCAATAGATAGGACAAGTTCACGTTGATTATTGCTTTGATGAACTTTTGCCATGTACAGATATTCAATGATTTTAATAAAAATGACGAAATTGCTTGCTCATGATATCACATCTTAAAATATAACAAACAGTAATGTCTTGCCCAATTCTGGTTTCACATTCTGTTCATGAAGATATATGCGTAGTTATTTTGACATGTGACAAACTAAAGAATTGAGTCGTTAAGTAATGTTGAATATTATGGAGTGGCATAGGGAGATAACAGAACTTTCTTTGTAGATAATGTGTCTGAACTGTCATATAATATGTACAATGTAGAAATTATTGTTTTCTCTATTGATTTTTATAGAGGGTTCATAAAGCTTTTGTTTATTTGGGCAAATAATGTGTCATGGATTTGTAAATAGGAAAATGGAATGCTTGAAGCCTTTTTTTCGAAGGCTGTTTTAAGTGATAAGCAACAAGCTATAGTATTAAGGCTGACTAATTGATTTGGCTTGTGTAGGTATGCCCAACATTACAAAACAACCGATGAGTATAACTGTTGAAGAAGGAGGTGATGCTTCGATTGATTGTGCTACAGAGGGATTGCCAAAACCCCGAGTCTACTGGGTTTTTAATGGGCATAACGTACATGATGATGGGAACATTCAGATAACAGGTAAATGATGAGAAGATTATTCAAATTAGTCATAAAAGTAAATTACCTCGTAACATATGTGTAGAATGAACATTGTGATTTATAAATCCCGAAGAGAATCGTATAAGTAGTAATTTCGGTGTCTTTAATCTCACTTGTTTTTACAGATTGGGGTTTGAAAATAGCCAGAGTGCAAAAGAAGCATGCTGGGCTATTTCAGTGTTTTGCCACTAACCCAATGGGAACTGTGACTAGTCCAGCTGAACTAAAAGTATTGCCGAAGCAAATTACAGCCATGGCGAATGATAGTACAGGTAATTAATGAAATATAGTAGTTGTCAGTTTGGTCGTTTGCAGTGTAATAAGTATTCCCGTCTTGAAAATAATTGAAAGAAATACTGCGTAAATTATTCACAGAATGAACAAGGAAAACTATACTATTTCGCTTGTCTTCTTTGATTTTTAAAAGCTCATTAAAAGGCTTTTAGTGTCGAGTAAAACTTGTTTGCAGCGCAATGACTTTAATTGCTTCTTGGATATTTTTTAATAGATTTGGAAGATCCTGTGAGTAGCAGTACTCCTCCTGAGATGAGGCAGCATGGGAGTAATGGGAACCATCACCACAAGAATAAATTTCATCGAGGCAAACATAAAAGAAGGAAGCACAAGGGACAAGGTAAATTGCGAAAACTGGATGAATTCTAGATTTATTTGCAGCATGTTGAGCTGAGCTGATTAACAAGAAAATTTTTATCATCTCTCGCCTTTTCACTGTACTTGTCTTGCTTGTAATTACTTTTTTTCCACGTTTCTTTTAATTATGGGCATTTATGTTTGCAGATATGATACCTCCATCGAAACCGAGTATGAACAGGATTTCGGACGAATCAGTTATGGTCAGGTGGTCGGTGCCACCCAACAATGGCTATCCTATTCAGTTTTTCAAAATCCAATACAAAGAAGTGAGCAGAAAGAATTCTCGCTGGATGACAATTGATGATGACATTCCTCCACATATTCACAGCTATGACGTTCGTGATTTGCATGTTGGACATACTTACAGGTATTTATTCCAATTCCTTGCAAGATTTTCTAATGTCCAGTAAAGGAATGCTATATAATATGTAACCATGTATACATTTTAAATGCTTACAATGACATTGATTAATATTTATAGGTTTCGAATAGCTGCTGTCTACTCCAATAATGACAATAAAGTCGGCGCTATTTCTGAGAAGTTTGTATTACAAAAGGATTTGTCCATGAGACGACCGAATTTTGTTCCAGTTGTAACCAACGCTGCACCTCACAATGACTCATCCATTTTGCTAAAGTGGAAACACATGAAAACGGAAACAGGTGGAATCGAAGGATACTTTATTTATTACAGAGAGGCAACTAGTGCCGGAGATTACTCCAAAGTCACAGTATTAGGATCCGACGCGGAATCAAATTACATCACACATTTGAAACCTGGAACTGCTTATGACATCAAAGTTCAAGCGTTCAATCGAGCTGGAGCTTCCAACTTCAGTTCCATTATTGCAGCTAAGACTCTAGGTATGTAAATAAATATCATGTTAATATGTAAATGTCATAAAATTATAATGTTTATATAAAAAATACTATACAAACATAATGTGTAAATGTATCTTTGACTTTAGGTACGGCTACTACTGAGAAACCGGATGATGAGCACATCAGAAAGAAAGAAACCGAGTTGATTATACCCGACGATCCTCCTCCTGCTAATGACAACTTATATTTATTGTTGGGTTGTTTGTTCGTGGGTTTCTGGATATTCGTTTGCGTTGCTTGTGCCCTTTGCTACAAGTGCAAGCAAAAGAGAGGTACTATTTTAACTTCAGAATTTTGACTTTTATATTTTTGACTTGTTTTCATTAGATAATTAATGTATGAAATTATTTTAGCGGAAGAGGAAGCCAAATATCCATGTGAGGTTCCCTTAGACATTGACAGTAAAGGGATGGCCAATGGGCATGCTACGCTAAATGGCCATGCTCTCAATGGATACATACCCACAATTACATCTCATCTAGATGAAAAGGTATTTCTATTGAGCAACACTAACTAAATGAATTTTGGATTATAATTTGACAGTTACGGTAGTCAACTTACTGGAAATGCTAATTTGAGTCAATGTAATGCATATTTTATATTTTTATTTTCAGGAAACGTCGTTTGTTGAACGCCATAATAATAACCGTCCAATTTCTCCATCGCAGCTAAATACGTCAACATGTGATCTTGGTTCTTTTAAGTCGGCATCTTTAGACCGACGGTCCGGGACCGAAATGAAAACAATCCCTAACATTAGAAGAGAGGCTGATTCTCGTAATAGTAGTCTTCAACGAAAAAAGCATTCTCAGTCTCATAGCCAACAAATACAAAATAGTGGAAGTCTACGGCGGGGCCCATATGTATCTTGCAGTAGTGAAGATATAGATGGGGAATCAGGAGATGGGAAAGACACGAAAATTTTCCCTAAGGAACATTACAAAATAAGTAGAAAGCACAGTCGGAAACGGAGTAGTGTTGTGGAAGTATAGTATTTATAATTGGCCATTAAACATTTTAACTCTCCCGTTAGTAGTAAAGTTACGGACAGATGTTTAGTATTGCTCCATATGTCGAAGAAACTTTTTCTTCTGCTCGCACATCTGACATTTGTGCCTTGTCAATCGGAATGTGATATTTTTAATTTAAAATACGATTTTTGTGTTTATAACGTGTATATTAAGTAGTTTGTTGTCTGTAGAAGTATAGTTTATCGATTCGTCCTTATTAATGAAGTGATATGTTTAAAAGTTTTTACGAAAGACTTAAGACGATAAAGGACAGTTTGTATAAAGAACTTGTTGACGATTTAAAAGGTGTATATATATACGTTTAGTATGTTTTAGTATTATTTAAGTAGTGTATATGCAAGTGTGAAAGCTAGCAAACCGATATGTTATTAATTTTTACCCCAGTGACTGTGACAATTATGGAAAGCGTCAATAGAAAATAGAAGATGATTTAAATCAGGCGTACACGTCGCAACTTCAAAATCACTTTGAATACCTCAAAAGAAAAATTACGACTGATATACCGATACGGACAGAAGTTTTAAGTACATCTAGTACATCACGAATGCTATTTATGCTTGCAATAAATATTTCACTTGACATTGTCTGACAAACTAATTTGAAATTATATATGGGCTCGAAAACTCATTTATATTTGACCCATCTCTTGAACGAGTATTATTTAAGACTATGTCGAGATCGAGACTCATTTCAGTATGTTTACCTTAGCTATGTAGAGATGTAGAAATTTATTTCATCTTCCGACAGTTTAGTGTCTTTTTTAGCTTTTACTAATTGTAAGTACCTATATGAAAGACTGCCTACTGCCCAATGCTCGTTATGTTCCCGATATGATCTTGTACGCATTTATTTATTGATTTCATTTTGTTGATCTTAGCTATGTGTCTTATTATGTGTGACTGTACAAAACATAATTTAGTTCTCATAACGTAAGTTATTCTTAGTTATTTGTATTATTGCAAACCTACTGTATCCGTTCCAAGGTTCATACCTGCCAATCCAAGTGACATTATTTTATATGATGTAATGTTAAAGTTAAGTAGCTTATTTATTCACGATTATTATTGAGTATTATGGAATAGACAATTAATTTCTCTTACGTTTTTATATCCCATAAATTATCTCATTTACTGTCGCGCAATAGAATATTATCATAATACACAATATTATATTTGTTAATCAGTAAAATTAATACGAATGAGGCTATAATGAGCAAAATATTACTCATACTGCGCCGTATAGACAGTTTAATAAAGAGTTAAATGAACTAATTAGTTTAACAAAACAACTTACGTACATAGAATAAACAATCTACCTCTACTTTAGATTGTAATCAAGATATAGACAATCTGTTTCAAAAAGTCTACCTTCCGATTTGATGTTTCATCTAATCTTAGTGAATACTCTACTCTTACATGTGTAAATCAAATTAACCAGAGTTATACCCATTAAATATTTAGCTATAAACATTTGTCAACTTCATACTCAGAAATTAAAATCAAGTGATGATGCAATAATCGTAATAAATCCATTAAAGTATATTCTTCGTAGCTGTCATTTTACATGCACGTTTACATTATTTCTACATGGGCCGTCTTATCAGCTCTTTTAGTTCCTTCAGTTTGCATAAAACGCTATAGCGGAGTTTTGGAGTACATAGGAAGAGAAGAGAGACTTGAGACAAAGGTAAGTGGTAATGGAAATGGACTACGAATATCTATACGAAATACGGCTTAAGCTTTACTAAAATACTCTACCGATGCTTACGACTTACGAACGACTACGACCGTACACTGTTGTGGACTGTGGACTGTTTGGACTGATAATAGGTGAAGACAGTGAAGTGAAGAGTACACTAAACGTTGCTCTAGATGTTTACATTTTCCATCCATCCATTTGAACCAGAAGTTCGGGAAGGTATTTCATTCTACCAAAGTCTACGACTGGACTCATATAGATTGTCACAATAAACATTCTGTTGCTTTTTAGACATCTGTACCAACTTTCACCTAGCATATTCTAGAATCTGCGTAATTATTTTATTTGCGTTATCAGATAATCCTACGAGATTTACACACAAAAATAGATAAGCTCTAAAAAGGACGCATACAGGCATCGTAATGAGTACTAATAAAAGAAGTAAGTCTCAAATCGCGTTGACAGACAACAAAAGTGTCTTAAATTATGAATTACAAGTGTTACAACTTTACAAGTAAAATTAGTGTTAAATACACCTTAAAAGTAGCATTGATACGTACATAGAGTTTTACATGTATGTTAAAATGCTAAGTAATAAATAAATACCCTTCCTTAGGTTCATTCTCCTCGTCCTCCCAAGCAAATGTCTCGATTAGTTGGATATTTATATACTATACTACAATGTAGAATTTATGTAAATGCGTTTGTAATGAAGGCAATGTGTTTGGTTGCAGTTTTGCAGGATGCATATACTATACTATGCGTGCATGCAGATGCAGAACTGTACAGAAGATTAATATTCAATATAGTACATACCTATGTATATGAATAATATGATATTCTAATTATTCTTGAGTAAATAAGTTTTATTCTTTCTAATTCTAACAGAGAACAGCGATGATGACTCCGACAACGAGGAATACGATGTCTATGAATCTGGTACTGGCAGTAACGCTTCTCAATCTCACCAGGATTGTAATTCTTCCGAGGCAATGAACGAAGTAGAGGAACAAGCCAAGTGGGGACACTGAAAAGTCTGAAAAAGCTAACAGTACCGTAATGGACGCGCTACTCGAAAATTCGGAGTCACACAAGTAGGATTTTGAAATTAAAAAAATAAAATCTATATACAGAGATTGATTGATTGAATATTATCATCACATAATCTATACATATTACATATATTGGAAAAAATACGGATGCAAATAACTCAGATTTAATTCTTTTATATTTCACAAAGGCTGGAGGCATTTCCCTGTCAGGTACCGGGTTGTTTGCAGTTTTTTGATACGCTCATTGATTATGACACGCATTACAACATGAAGCACAGGCATGCTTGCGCCACTTGTAAGAAGACATTGCTGACACCCCACTTTCTGGAACTCCACGTTTTGGAAAGCCATGACACACTTTTTGAGTTGATGGCACAACGGCGACCCATGGTATGCTGGACAGATGGCCTAAAAATTAATGACCTATACTATATTATATAAAATAAATTATTATGCTGAATATGTGATTCAATTCACGCTACAAAATTAGTAAAGCAAATAATATCTTGTTTCAGTTTCAGTGCTATGTGGAAAGCTGTAAGGAAAAATTCTTGACATCAAAAGAGCGACACACTCATGGTGTTGCAGCGCATGGATACCCGAAAAATTTCATGTATTCTCAAAATCCTAACAAAATACACTGGCAGCAACCTAAAGGAAGTAAATCTGCCCATAAAAATCGCTCGTCAAGTTCTAAGGACAGGAAGACATCGAAATCGTCTTGCGAAAATAGTAAAATGGAACTGGACGAAACGGCGTCTGGAAAAGAAGTGGACACTGGAAAGTCAGTTAAAGAAAAGGCTCCTCATATGCATATTTCTTTTGGACATAAAACTACTAAAGTATTTTCGCGAAAACATAAATTCGGGATGAAGCCAGAGCGCAAAGATCAACCTACTACTACCTCATTGAGTGAAATGGATCTTGAAGATCTGAAAATGGCTATTGATGAAACTGCAAAAGTTGAGAATGAGAACGTTGAACTTCCGTCCTGAATTATCAAGTACAAGTTGTAAGTGCTATATTATGCTAATTTACCTGTGCATTATTATTAGGGCAACTTATCGACTATCGTTATTGTTCTAATACTCATGAAATGTACCTTACATAATAGTACAAAAAATAGACAATAAAAATGTTTATTTCGAATAATTTTATACTAATTACGAATCTGTAAGCTGAATAGATAATTTTGGCATGTATTTATTCGTGTATTACGGTAAAGTATGAGGACAGCAATTCTCGATCTTTTTCAATATCCTCTACAGCTACCAATGGAATGATGCGAAGACTGTTTCGACGACTATGTTCAGGATTTGACCACACGTTCGGTATAAATCTGGCATATTTGATAGGAAAACACTCGTCTTGATCAGTGAGGTGTCTGTAATGATTCCTGTCACCAATGAAAAGTCTGCATTCTTGATACACTACATTGTTGCTTTGCTGTCTAGATTGGTTGTTAACATATTGCCCTATCATTAAGGGATTCTTCGGATAAGCAGTTAGCCAAGAAGTGTCACAGCATGGCACATCAAAATCAAACTGGTCCCTTGAAGCACAAGACTTAAAAATTGACTTCGATATCCATCGGTCGTTCCCGTCAATGTGAACACCATCACTGCATCGAAATATAAACGAATTCCCCAGCGAAGGGAAGAAAAGCGGTTCGTACGGCATATAGATTGTTCCCGGGTATAGCCCTGAAACAATGTAAAAATAATTTTAGCACGGCTATATAATATTATTATACCTTTTAGAATGATAATATCATACGATTAAGTATACTAAATGATTCTTTAATGATTTTTTAAACGAGCTATGAAAAGCTTTAAAAAATGTTTACTTACCAACAAGTGAGCCTTGCTTGGCTGTGCCGGCTATAATGTAAACTCCTGTACCGGCCTCTGAAGACACATTACTTTTTCGTCTATCAACTAAGAAACCAAAATGATCATAAAAAATATCGCAGTTTTTTTTATGGATATCTGCTGCACTATAAGTCGACTTCCTATCATACGACAACTTTTCAAATAGGTCAAGAAGGATATATTTCAATTCTTTATTCGTGATTATTTTATCAGCAGCCTTGCTTACATGGTGAACTTCTACTTTTTGTTTGTTCTTCGCCTCTTTTTTAGCTTCATTACTCAACTCCTCACTAATAGGCATAACATTTTGTAACCTTTCGTTATGACGCTTTTTGAACTTCACATTATATAATATCCATGGGACAAATCTGTATTTATAACTATTCCAAAATTTCAACAGCCACTTTTTCATATTTTTTTAATTGTCAATTGTAGAGATCCGAAAGTATTTTATGTACAAATTATGATACATATTATGATACAAATTATGATACACACAATTACATACAGATTATGTACAATAGCGTATTTGATGAATTAAAAAGATGTACATGTTTCTTCAGAACCGTTGTGCAATTAAGGGTGTCGTCGGTGCAAATACCGTCACGACAGGACCAACGATAAACGTACAAAGGTTGTGCCTAAGTAATCTCGTTATTTTTCTTTGATGCTAATTAAAATGTAAACAGGTGATACACCATGCAAGAGGACAAACTTAAGCAACTCCAAATGAGTCCTTTGAAGTGTGTTAAAATGCTAGAAAACTACTTTGTGTAATGCGTGTATGTCATATTATATTATATGTATTGAAAAATTGAAATGTAGTCTATATAGAATGTATCTTAGGCAAGTCTTAATGTTTGTGTTAATTATGGGTAAGTTGAGATCACATGTGGAATACATTTATTTATAGCTCTTATTCAATGGAGCTAAATGCTGCGTTAGATTTTCCCTGCTTTGTGCTTCGAATTGTTTTGTCACGTTCTACCATTTTCATCCTTTCCTAATTTGACAAGGTTTTCCTCTTTAGGCACAAAGTTCAATTTTCAAAGGCTAGTCAGCAAAGATGTGTTCGAAATTTTATGGACTCAATTTGTAATTTCTAAACTTCGAATATCTTCGTAAAATTGCTGTCCACGACTATTTGTAAAGAAAAAGTTTCTCTTTCCGTGGAATTGGCGAAATAAGAGGTATGTTACTTCAATGTTACTTACATATTATTAGCGTTTAATTCATAATTAGGTAAAAATTAGTTTTCCTATCACCAATCACCTATTAAATGTTGTGGGACGTATATTAGTTAGGTTTTAAAAAAACTATTACATTCATCATATATTATTTTTACAGTTAAATTCAAAGTTATTGTCAAAGTCAGACTGTCAATAATTTCTGTAGATGTTAAAAACTTCTTGTCCATAAAAGTCGTTTTGTTTTTTGTTTATAGGTTGGAGTTAAAATGGTACCGGATACATATATAACGCTGTTCTTGTTCTGCATGGTCAACTGGATGCTCGTTTCCGTTTTAAGTATAGAATCTACAGAATCATTTCCAGAAGAAACTTCCGCATTTCCCCCTTTGTGGAATACAATTGAAGGAAAAATTATATATCCGGAAAAGAAGCCGACAACTGATTGGATAAGTTCTACGCACGTAATAGTCAATGGAGGAGAACACGTTGGATTCCTCAAAGAAGACGGGACCTTTGTCGTTACTGGCCTGTCGGCTGGTTCGTATATTGTCGAGGTTATAAACCCCAATATGAATTACGAATCCGCTCGTATTGATATTACTTCCAAAGGAAAGCTCCGAGCAAGAAAAGTCAATCACATTCAACCGAATTTAGTAACGCATATGCCGTATCCTCTGCGACTGAATTTCTTGGGGAACTACCGTTATTTCCAGCCAAGGGAACAATGGAGAATCACTGACGTTCTGATGTCGCCAATGGTCCTCATGATGGTACTACCCCTGATATTGATCTTAATTCTTCCGAAAATGATGTCGGATCCTGAAACTCGCCGTGAAATGGAACAAGTATCGTTACCCAAGTACGAAATGCCCGAAATGTCAGAATACCTTACTTCTCTCTTTGGCGGTGCTAAAGATTCTGACCATGAGAAGAAAGGTCAGAAGTCAATAAAATCTAAGAAGAATAATTAATACTACCTTAACAATAGGTACAAAATTAAGATCAAAAATACATGCAGTAATTAATGCTGCACCCTATGTTATCTGCGTCTCGTCGTGCGTTTGTCTAAAATATTGAAATGTTGTCTTGTTAAGTAAATGCATTTTATGTATTAAAAAGTGTTTGATACATTGATACCGATTTGAACAGAAAAGCACCTTCATAGTTGATTGATATCAACTGATACTCTTGATATAGTGATAGCGATAGGTTTAATGCTAATATGTAGTAGTAGCTATAAATATGTACAAAATTTCAAATCCGTGCATTTAAGAGAGCGTTCTAAGTTTAAGTATTACATAATATTTATTATAATATGGTGGTAAAGTGGTAATGCATGGAACGGGGCATGTTAATGCTCCGTTTGCTACTATGCGTATTAAGCTTGTGTTGTGATCACTGTATAACCTCCCTGCACTCTCTGGAGTGGAATGTAAAATCATTGATATATTATTATTATTTCGTGGTTACAGTCTTCAAAACGTTTATTTGTTCTTGCTCGTTTGTACTTATTCACTGAATAAAAAAATTACGAAGGCTTAATATACGGATAATTACCTAAAGAATCAAATTAAATAATTATTAGTTGAAACTTTGAAAGCACCGTCTTTTTGAAGCCTGGAGCATTCGAGAATTGTTTATAGTCGTCCTGGACCAAAAATTAGCTGCCGTTAGATATCCTATAGATAGTTTCTCATTCATTCACAAACAAACATTTTCTATACAGAAGTAGTTCGTAGACAGTAATTAATTTACTTTATTGATTGTTCTTGAGTAGACATTGTGCTGGGTAATTGAACACAGATATCACCTTTCGACAATACAACAATAGTTACGAATTACAAAGATATAATATGATTGGTTCAGTATAAGTATTCCATTTTACAGACTTGGTAGTTGGCTCTTGGTTAATAATCTACATGTACCAGTATGTAATAAATATAAACAATTAAAACATAGCGTATAAATTAATTTCTACCCAAGGAATCGTTAAACAAATAAACATGGTACTGGCTAATTCACATCATGCGATTATCTCAATCAAAAAAACTACTTTCATTACACTAATTACTAATTAGGGCGGCGACCCCCATTATAGAAAATTAATGTCACGATAATAACCCTAACTTTGACCACAAATGGAATACTTTGTTCATTTTATTACATTTGATTAGGTGGAGTTTGAAGGCGTAGGCGTACTTATCTGGATAAAGTACGATCTACGACTTACGAGTACGACCACCACTTCTTTTGAGGGTTGAAACCTGATGCGCAATACCAAACTACTTGATCGCAAGAAGTAAAAGAATTGATTTTTTCACGAATATTAAATATCACAGGCTGTTGGATATTCAGAATTAATTACTCGTGTTTACAATTGGATTAAAAGTGGTCAAAAGTTATTTGGGTTTGGTAGCGCTAGGCGGTTAAGCACTTTATCACAACAATTAGTAAAATAATCATTCATGTACAGATAAATCAATAGATTTACCAAAACATTCTACAACAGTAACAACTAAATTCTAACTTACAATTTCCTTACAGCTACTTACATGATTTTTGTTCTATTTCTGAGCTACAATACTGAGAACTATTAAGTAAAACCGTGGTAAAACCTTATAAACTGTAAAATCTGCAAATGCTGCCTTATAAATGGTAGCGCTAGGCGGTTAAGCACTTTATCACAACAATTAGTAAAATAATCATCCATGTACAGATAAATCAATAGATTTACCCATTTACCAAAACATTCTACAACAGTAACAACTAAATTCTAACTTACAATTTCCTTACACAGCTACTTACATGATTTTTGTTCTATTTCTGAGCTACAATACTGAGAACTAATTAAGTAAAACCGTGGTAAAACCTTATAAACTGTAAAATCTGCAAATGCTGCCTTATAAGAGATTCGTATTCTTAGATTTTGTCGCAGTACTTCTGTAAATTACCAATAATTAATCTGAGTAATCATTAGTTGTAGTATAGTAAAGTAAACCAACGCCATAATATTATTAAAAATAAATATCATATCACGCACAAGCTACCAGAGTGCATACAAGAGAACAACCTGCATAAAAACATGAATGGCTATGTAAATGTAACGTCAATTTAAAACATTTTTGAAATCTGAGTTGAGTACTGCAGCAGGTAACTTTTATCTTCCTTTACTTGCACAATATCATTAAATCCGTACCCAGTTTTCCGAGTTTTCGGTTACTTGCATAATTAGGTAGACCATTTGCAAACGTCTTTTAAACGAAGAACATTGTCACTAGCTCCATAATTACATTTAATCTTAATTACCTGGTACACATACACAAAGCAATATGTCAAAAGCAAAACATCCTTAATCTTACTTATTATTTTCACTAACTTAAAAATCCCACATATTGTAAAATTAACAATACTGTCAACAAGTTACCGAAAAAATCGAGAGTAGTACTGGGCAAGAAATCAAAATAGTTGATATGTTCTAGTTTAGGTGTGAAAACATAATATAATAGCATATCTAGCAGTTTTCCATAATTCTTGGCAGATTTAAGGCTATAGCATAGCCATAAAAACTTAATTTACGCTGTAGGAATACATAGAAGGTTTCTAATGCGATATTAACCAATTACGCCCCTGGCTAATCGTTCTCTCTAGATTGTTTCAGTAACTTTAGTCTACAGACCAAACAATTTTTAAAACCTGGGGTCGGATTTTGGAAGACTGTGTATAATCTTGTCTAAATTGGAAAACACGAACATCCTAATGCCTTTCGATTACAACTTACAACACCGTGAATGATGACACAACACACAAACATGTGTACAACCATTAAATAAGTTATTAGGTATATAAAACTGATTGGGTCAATGAGTTGGAATCAGATGCATTTGCACTGAGTGGGCACTGATAACCTACAGCTACATTAAAATAGCAGAGTGCCTCTTCAGCACTTAAATCAACCTGGATTGGGCCAGATATTTAGCTAAAGTATGAAGTACAAACGCGTAATTGTGGAGCAGAAGAGACAAGCGACATTCTTTGAGTTCTTAGTGCGCCCAACAACGTATCACAACGCAATTTCTGAAAAATTACAATTAAATTACATATAACAATTATAACTTATAACAAGAAATTAGGTAACAAACCACTAATTAGTTCAATTGCACTTACATGTCCCGAATCGGCAGCATGTAGCAAAAGATCCGACAAAATTAATACGCCGCTTCGTCCAGCCCCAGTTCCACAAACGACAGTAAGAGGTGTCGAAGGTTCACTGACCTTTCTTTGGATGGAATTTACTTCCTCAAGAAAGCCTTAGTACCAGAATCAAAAATTTACAATTCTTCTTCAAAATCCAAATAAAAACATTATCTGGTTTATCTGGTATTATAATAATATAACATGATTAAAATGGTACACGGAGAACTCGTATTAATGATCTCGTATTTGGGGGTATGGAGAAATCGTATCTGAGTGTGGAGAGATCGTATATGCAAAAAGAGGCATCTTGTAAGAGGTTTATACGGCCGAGGCTAGACATGATCAACAATTATCCTAAGGATCCTTTGAATAAGAAGAAATTGTACTGGAAGAGATACAAACAAACGCTATGAGAAGAAGACTTTTTGTTATGTCCGTCCCCAGTTACGATATCTCAGCACCCAGATACGATTTCTCCATATCCCCATAACCCCCTCCCCTCCATATACGAAATCATCTATAGATACGAATTCGCCCGATACCGATTAAAATATATTACAAACACAATTTATTATTATAATTACCTATACTAGTATTATAATTTACTTACAAATAATATAATTTATTATAATATTACAATCAAAAGAGCTGAGATATTTAGAAGAGAGGTTGGGGGCACATCGGGAATGGAACTGCGAATACATGATTCCATGCTCTATTCTACATATTTTATATTACATAATATTACTTACAAAGGAAATGTTCAGTGTGAATGGGAACATCGTCTTTCCACTCTTCTTCATAGGGGAGAATCCACACTTTTCTTTGCTTCTTTTTTGGCGTGTAAATCAATGTTAATTCTCTGGCTATACTGGCAGCCGTGCTTCGTTCTCCTTTACTTTCTACTATCTGAAACTAATGCAAATATATTTTACACACATTAAGTACAGATGAAACCAACTTTGATTGCGAAATTGCGATTACGATGAGACCGAAAATTCTACAAGGAACATGCAATAATTATGAATAATTAAAAACAGAGATCAATTGACACTTACGTCATTGAAAGACAAAGAACTGCCATTTTCAACAGGATAAAATAAGGCACTAGAGTCTCTCTCAAGTACAGCTATAATTTTCGCTTCAGTTTCCCAGATCATTTGCCAAATAGCTGGTGCATTGCCCGCCAACGGAATTTGACCAACAATATATTTCCAGTCCCTTCCACTAACATGTGCCTAAAATTATGATATAATATGATTTCTAAGAAATATTATCAGAGATCAATATGAATAACAACCGCCGCGCACCGATATTACCCAATATTACCCAATAATAATATTAATATATTACCCAATAATATTAATATAATATTAATATATTACCCAATAATCCGTCAATTTTAAATATTTTGTACATTCTATTACAATTAATTTACGTACCAACACGGGGGAAGCATTAATGTAACCATTAGGGATTACTTCGAGAAGGGGACAAGCGAATTGCATTGTCTTCGTACGGTAAAATGTCAGGGCATCTATCAAAACAAGAATATTTTACACTGTTTAAATATTTTAACGTCGATAGTTTGAGTTTTACTATTGTATATCTGACTACAATCTACATTATCTTCATTTATTGCACAAACCGATTCCGTTTTGAATTTTCCCGTTTCAAAGCAGTTGTAAAAGTTGGATTGGGTTTTGTTCGTGGTATGGCTTGAAATTCTTTAAGGATGTTAGGATCTATCGCTTTACCGTACAGATGCCCAGGTCCAGCCTTAGTGTTTTTATGAAAATATCGAATTAAAATACTATTCATTATGTATTGTATCTAAATACTAAATCATGAATACACGATAATTACCTTATATTTTTCTTTATCCCCAGAATCCCCAGAGGATTTTTGCTTAATGGCATCTTCTTTTTTCGTAATACTACTTTCACTACTTCGAGAACTAATTCTAGCAAGATTGGAATTTGAAGGAAGATTTTGAATGGAAGACACGGAGGAAGCACTATTAACACTATGTGATGATCTTTCATTATTTTTTGCAGGTTGAGGTTGCGAATGTACTTCGGCACTAACCACAGATGTAGCAGGGGATATTTTAGGAAGTGACGTGGCACTTTCTTTTGACTTCAGCATACCTTGAGAATTCAAGCTGGCAGTAGAAGTACCAGCTTTAGGAGATTGTTGCTGAATTTTGTTTCCTTGCTCTGCTGACACAGTCGATCCAGGGTATGGCGGGGGAGGTTTGTAAATGTACATGTGCGAGTCGTCTTGAGTTTTTGGCTGAATATTTTGCTGCATCATGTCCGAAGCACTGAATGTAAGATAAAGGAAACAATGTAAATGATTGCAAGAAAAAGGAAGAAATATTGATGAAATGAAACTATCCTTTGCATTATTCGAAATATACGTTTTGTTTAATCTTTATTTCTAACTTACCTATGAGATTGTGATAAGGAATCTCTTAGCTCAATTGAATGCATCTGTGAAACGATTTCATTCTGATAAATTGGCTCTTCCTCGTTACTTAAATTAGGTTGATTGTCGAAGTAGAACTGAGAAGATCCTTTTACATTAACTGGATGACCGTATTTGAGTTGGACTGCAGTGTCATAATCAGGTGCAGGACGGTATGACGGAAGCAAAGACTGCATTGCCTGAATATCCATATTACCCTCCGTGTTGTGAGCCAAGTTAAGGTTAAGATTCAAGTTATGATGAGCTAAGGCTACACTTCCAGCTAAGTCGGGCATCTGCATTGTTGACATCATCGGGGTCAACGGACCTATATCTTGCAGTGAGTGGTGAAATGGATGCTGACTCAACCCTGTCGCTTGTTGTTGCATCTGATGGTTTTGTGGAGACGACTGCTGAAGCAAATGTAAATTGAAGCCGGATGAGCTCAAATTACCATTTGAACTTGGCGTGAAGCTATTATTGTTTAATGAGTATTGGCTTCCAACAACACTACGTCCTAGGCTGGGTGCTATCAGATCTGGCGTTGTCCTCAAACTTACACCGGATTGTGAGGCTCCGTCCTGTACATAAGTTAAATGGTTAAACATAGACAACTGCAATTCACTCAGGGTAATAAAATTGCCTTAAATAAGTAATCAAAACATCAGACAAAACACATTATTTTTGCAATACGCTATCGGCTTAAACTTATGAGCATTGAAGTATTGATGTTTGATTTCATGCAAATTTAATCAGACACCATATTACATATTTACATATATCGACGTTTGATACGCACCGTTTGATCCGAGTGAGAAACTGAGTAATTGTTGTTTCGTAAATGTTCATTATTTGCCTCGGCTAAGAGACTCTCTTTGCAAAACGTACTTTGAAGCAGACACATCTTGCGCACATACTTAGCTACTTCTGGGTCGGTGAAATGAAATTGCATAGTACGTTGAGATTGGGCACTCTCAACAACAAACAGCCTTTTGTGTCCAATTAAAGACTTGATGTCGCTCCACCTTGTTACAATAAAACAAATTGACATTAGTTACGTTTTCTTGACTTTGTTCATTTCACAGAGTTCAATTCAACCATGATAACTAATCTAATAAATCTACAACAGAGATTTCTATCATGATATGCATGCTAGTCGATTTCATGCACGAATAAATATTTGGCATTGGTACAAAAAATGGCCTATACTATAAATCTATTATTTACATAGGAACACTGCAGAATAGACAATCCCACAAGCTGCTGCTGCTACATAATATCTACCTACATTATATTATTACGCTTATAAGTGCTATCTCTGTAGCCATTACATTATCATAGGATCACATCGAATGGCTATAAAAGTTAGGTAAGTGGAACCATTTCGTTACCGAAATGCAGCAACGTGCGTCCAATCTCGTCGCCTGATAACTAATCCATTGACGGAAACACAAATCAGAATATCATTTCCTGCATCATCTTTAGTAGGATAGGCTTCCTGTCCATAGCCATCCAACTGCTGAGCCACCATGATATAATAAATTTCTGCAAGTGGTGGTGGAAATCCAATTAGACTCCCGTAGTGTCGAGCTACTGCTTCGTAAAGATCCCCAACGTTTATGTCTACATACTTCTGTTCTGACGTCAATTCCTAATAACCGTAATTTAAATTATAATTCTGTGTTAAGTTAGCCCAAATAAAATTTTGAAAAAATGTTTGAAATTCGATGCTTTTTTACCTTTGGAAGTATAGCAAAGTCCCGCAAGTACTCTATTGTATGTCTCTCAGGATCATAATCTCCAAATTCTGCCTGTAAACTGTAAGCTGCTAACGAGATTGCTTGTTCAATATTGCAGTTTAATTTTCCATCAATAACGTCACTTTTAAGCTGCAAAAAGTAGTGGTACCTAATAAAACCAAAATTAAATGTACAAAACTGTCACCATAAAGTCAGGTCAAGAGTGGAAACTGTTGGCTAACCGAGCCATTTCGTCTTTAACTAATAAAACCAAAATTAAATGTACAAAACTGTCACCATAAAGTCAGGTCAAGAGTGGAAACTGTTGGCTAACCGAGCCATTTCATCTTTAAGAAGATTTACATCAGCTACATAAAACATAACGCCCAAGCATAATTGTGAATCTTGTGCATGTTTTTCCAGCTGCTTCTTTAAAGGCCTGTTCAATTCCACCCATCTTTGTCGCGGTGGCACACCACGGCTGATATATCTCAACCCGAAGAACTCCGGCTAGAAGACAGGAAGAAATTCAGACAATAAGATGGGCAAGACTTTATTGTCGACTGACCTTACATTAGTTACATTTTAGGTTTGCCAAATGACATAGTAATAAATAAGAATGGATATTTGTATTAGGTAAAACGTTGACAATTAAATATAATTAACTATTACAGAATAGCAATTATTTCAAACTATGAACGAAAAATAAATATTAAGACTTGGTTAATGAGAAGAAAATAAGCGGTAATGTAATATTGATTTTGACTTTAGGTATCTTTGAAATAAAATCGGGGATTTTTTTGTACATTGTAAAACTTACTTGATGTAGTCCCAACCGTTGGGCAATATTAAGGAGACAATCTCTGCCTGTGCTCTCTGCGTCCAAGGTACATTCCATGATACTGTTGTCCAGTAACTCCACAGATATGACAAATGTTGATTTGGACACGACATTGTACTGCTTACTTGTCCGTTTAAGGAGTTTCAGTGGCATTTATCCAACCTTTTAATTAGGAGTTTCTTGCTGAGCAGCTAAAAAAAGGGCAGAACGAGTGAATGAGATTGAGAACTGAATGAATATTTTTACATGTTGCTATTGTGTATTGAAACTTGAAAGGAAATTAGGGGTACCGGTGTACGTGCCTGCATATTATAACATAACTACAATGTACAATAACACATTTAGAAATAGCCTTTGAGCTACCATAACGCCACGCCATTATTTGCTTGCAAATTGTAACAGTAACATTGTGAGTTTTAATACCATTGCAATTTCTAGAACGAATTCTGGGACTGGGCTTCTACTTCTATCTACACCACAGTATCATATCAGTTTCAGCATAGCATAGCAGCCATAAACCATCACTACTCACTTAACGCACTAGCTAAAGTTATTATTGTATTAAGTATCTGGATTTTGTGCCTAATCTCCGCATGCATTGATCCAACGTTAAAAAGAAATCTATATATTAACTAGATTTATCTACAAAAAGTGTAGAGGCGCAAATCACACTTTAATATTTAACGGTGCATGACTTTTTCTTCATACAGCAATCCTCAGTCTATTCCCTACTTCTACTCTACTTTAGTTAGAGATTTTAGACGCTTGCTTAAGCTCACTACTAAAAATATGATACCTAAAGTACAATGTATGTATTAAACTACGCGTCAATCTTATTATAATAATTATAACTACAACAATTATTATTGTAACTCTGTAAATTGTAGCGATTATGTTAAACAGAAAAAATAAATAAATAAGAACCCTAGTCAAACTTACTCGAGAATAGCAAAGAAAATATAATTTTGCGGTAAAAATGGTCTAAATTAAATCAATACCTTAGCGGTTTAGA
>JABASI010000864.1:0-30997 GCA_019776505.1 Tomocerus nigrus
AAAACGTTAAAACGCGAAAACGAGAATTTATCAATTACATATCGTTATACATAATACATAGCTAGATTCAGGATGAGCTCTTATTCGCTTATCGAGCTTTATAAGAGAGGTAAGGGCAAGGGTGATAAGGACCTAAGAGGAGGACGAAATACATTTTAATTGAATACCTACCGTATATTTCATTATTGAATTTGTAACTATTTTACTGCAAATTGTATGAATTTGTAATTCTAAATGTAGGGCACATAACTATTTATGTATGAATATATTTGCATGAAATTCAGTCATCGTGCTTAGCATGTTTTACATGATGAGGACAAGGTAGAATCTGTAAGCACTGAGCGTGTATTTATAAAGGTAGTAGGATATAAGTTTATAAAGTGTGGAGAGATAGGGCATAAATAAAATAGAATGAATGGGGAAAGGTAGGTGTGTGGGAATGAGGATGGAGTTACCTTGTGGAAAGTGTGGAGGAGCAGAGGAGGGGAAAGGAAGATATATTCATATTAGGGCGATTGGAATAAAAATGGAAGAGAAAGCAATGGAAATTGATTGTGCGAAGAAGTGACGATCAACTGAACTGAGAATCCAGTAAAGTCAGTCAGTCAACCAGTCACTCATTGTCAATCGGCTAAGCTCTCCAGCAGCATTTCTCCGGGAACTGAACAATTGTCTGGCTTTGGTTCGCACTGGCTCCCTATTCACGGCTTATATTGAATCAGAGGAGTGAAAAGTAGAGAGGCGCTATAATGTGAATAAAAGAACAAGGCGTAATCCAACATAACACACATAAGATATGATATAATATAACATAATGTAATGTTAGATTATTCCCATTTCATTTTATACGAATTCTATTCCACTCCCGAAGATTTCCTTTCCTATTTGCTAGTCTACATTCTCGTCGGCTTCTTATTTCCTTTTCACTCATCGAAACGGAATACGCCAGCTCGCTCGATAACTTTCCATACATATGGGAGGGAGTCGTACGTACTGCGTACGTAGACGAGTGACTACCAGAATTGCTTTCTCCTCTCACAAAGACCCTTCGGTGAGAAAAGAATGGAAATTTTCTACAATGCATTATTTCGTACGTACTCAATCTCGCATTATACACATTGTGGCCCCTAGAACTATCTAGCCTTTTCGAAATTGTGACGGAAACGTAATACGTATTGCTCTATAAATAAAAACAGATTCATTTTACTCAGAAGATAAAAAAATTCAACTTTATCTATTTTTCGACTATTGATCACAACTTTAATAAGGATGGGGATTTACAAAGAGGGCCCAGAGCTAGGCCCCAGTTATTTATTCGATTTTCTCCTATTACTCCTATAGCAGCCACTGATATGAACTCTAATAATATTATTACACACGCTCCATACTCTATAGTTATGTTCACTTGCCGCAACCGAACCGTGGCCGCTAATCCATATTCCTTCATATAAATTTCCTTGTATACACAGATTACATTTTCCTTTCTCTTATGCACGCCTATTTAGATTATCCTTGATTTGACAACTTCACTGCTGCAGTAAATCTAAATCTACTGCATAGAAACCTTTGTTCATTAATGCTGTATAGTTGTGCTGCCGACGACGGTGTTCCTTAGTAAAATCTATTTACATTTTGTTTTCTTTGAAATGATGGAAAAATAGTTAATGCTTTGAACTTTCTCTACACTCATTGGAAAGCCTTACATAATTACCGGAAAAGATGAGAGGAAATGCTTAGTGAAATATTGATTAAGTTTAAGGCTAAGTGACCAAAGTCTCTTAAAAATGCGTTTATTGTAGCTACATATTTTTTAAAATAAAATTTAAAAAATGTTCAGAGGATTGGGCAATATTATTAAATGCAAAAGAAAGTTTAAAATAGTATCAAATCCTTTCTACGTTTGCTATTGGGAGAATTACTAACTAATTCATGGAGTGGTACATGTACCATGCATTTATATTGTTCTTTGGTAAAAGGTATACGTATTATGCTTCCTGAGTAATAATTTACGATTTCCTGTAACCATTAAGACACACTTCTAAAATATTGTGTTCATTCTTGTCAAAGGTAAGATTACTTACTCGAAATAGTTTTTTATAATACTACTAGCATTAAAAGTATGGAAAAATATTGTTAGGGCTGTACCAGAGAACCGGACTTAGAATTCGGTGGATGAAATGATGAGATGAAAGAGTTAAAATTATTGCACTAATGAAACAAACGAATTTCAACTTTAAAATTTTTTTCAATGTTGGCAATTTGACCTCTTTATAGTGGCAATTTGACTTCTCCATAGTGGAGGGTTTTCTGGTTCACAACAATACCAAACACTACTTTCGGTGGCCGCCCAAACAAATATGGTACCTACGACTTAAGTAAAGTAATGTCAATGCCATTACACATTGGAAAAATGTAAATTCCAATGCATTAAATATTAACTCCCCAGTTGGAAATTGCAAATGCGTACTAGTCACTTTGGTAGTAGGGTAGTGGGTGAATAATTCTTGACTTTCTTGTCCATCGTCTCCTTCATATATCTGTAGGTAGATGAAAAAACTTAGTACTCAGATGTTCATCGTCACAGTCCTTGCTTGTGCAAGTGGGGAAATATTTATGAGCATTAAGTTTTGAGAAAAAACTTGAGTTTGAAATGTGGTGTAGGGTAGTAATGTTAAAAAAGTAGGTAGTTACGCTTGACTAGAATTGAACATTGCAGTGAAACTACTTACTGATATATAAAACATGGAGTAATATTGTAGAACACCAAGAATTTCATGTCAAAAGGTATTTTTTGGCAAAATTCTTCGGGGAAATATGGTATAAAGATTTTGTTGAGAGAGCTGTTAGCATAGGTAATTTACATTGTGACACCAATATCAATATTAACTTGTGCTCTCTATAGACGTGGGCTGTTGGGTGGGACGTGGGACTACCTCGACTGCGTAGGTGCCTTCACTCGACAGGATAGATTTATTTAATGGCTTGTACATGTCTCTCACGGATGATCATAAAGTAAAGCCGTCAATATTTTATTGGCGGTATTTTTTGACATTCCTCTGTGCTAAGCTTTCATATAGGTATGTCCATTACGGAGGTTCTTTACTGCAGATTTTATCTCTCTTAAGTACACAGGCCGAAATCCGGCCCGTGAGTGCCTTTATAGGAGCCCATTAGTTATTTTAACAACTAGCCTCAATTTTGATCATAATCACGAGAAAAAAGAAACAAAAAATGTTACCGCCTTAGCACTCTTATCGACGGAGCAGAGGTTCTGAACTGATATCCAACATCAACCACAAGGGTGTAATAGATACTGGTGTTGGGCAATCATTTAATCACAACTCTAATACTTGCTTTGGAAATCTACAGGATGCACGCTTTTAACCAGAACCTAAATGCACACCGTTAAAGCTACTACACAGATGGACAACATAAAATTTTGAAAAAGTGCATTTTATGTTAAAGAAAAGGAAACTTTTCTCCATATTTACAGGAAAGCAAAAGGTAGATTTAACTTTACAAAGGGGAACGATAATGTGAGCTAGTCTATCTTTTTCGGACACGTGTAGAAATTATTTCGTTGCAGTTTCGTTACAGTCCAGTGCTTTTAAACAATAAAATGTTATTAACTATTGGAAAGGCTAATGAACGGCTCTTCTCTGAACAATATGAACTAATTATCCCGTCACTTACCCTTTACTGACAGTGACAGCTACAAACAATTCTCCTCTCATTCAATGCAAAAAGTCACTCATTAACCATAAACTAAAACAAGGCTGAAACAGAATGAAATAAGGTTGAACTTATTTCCTGTGTAGGTAGTATACGTTTTAATTTTTCCCACTATGCTCATCATTATCTGATTACCTGTGATTTTATGTAATTTATAATTCTTTCGTAACAAGACTATTTTTGACATGATGACAGTTACGTTTTAGTTTATCTCGTTAGTACAGGGAAAGGAGATATACCTACACATGGTCTGACATCATAAAGATATCAAAATGATTTTAGTGGGAATTTTTGGAGTGACGATGGGCTTTTGTGTAAGGCGAAGATAAAGAGGGAGTTAAAGAGTACATAAGTAAAATGTTATATAGTTGTGTAATGGAGGCATAAGGGAGGAGTTGGGGTATAAAGGAAATGAAAACTGTCTGCAGGAACTCAGACAAGGTTTTTGATTGAAATATGAGGAGATAAGGATAGAATTTTGATCCGTCGTAATTACAAAGTGGCAGGAACGTAATAGCAGCGAGAACGGGAGAGAGAATGAAGCAATGGCAGTTGCTATGAATATGTAATTCTATATTTCATTTGTGTATAAAAATTCGAGATGTCATGAAATGTCATGACTGTGCTTTTCTCTTTTAATTTGATAGTTGGAGGAATAAAATTGAGGACGGAGTTATTTTAAATTGCTATGGGTTCTTTAATTTTCCAATTATTTTGTCGAGCGCTGCGTTGAAGTGGATCGTCCGTGCTGCTCATTTCATGACCATCCACAGGTTTGCATATTAGGAATAGTTTTTCGTCAGGCATTCCGTCTCCACTGAGCGTTAATAGAAGAAATATCGCTACATCTAATAAATATAATCCTATAATCCTGTTACCTAACAAGAAAATGTTGGATTTTATTAGTGAAAGCAATCAAGTGAGCGTGCAGAGGAATACTTTTATTAGAGAACGGTTGGAATAGTTGACTTACGACTAAGCCCGTCATTTGGTTTTGACATTTCCTTTTGCTTATGTTTGTAATGGTGGATAATACAATAAAAATACTTGCCATAAGTTGGTGCAAGGAAATAGGCAGAGAGAGAATATAAAGACAAAGTATCATATCTGTAAGTAGATAGGGAAGAAATATCTTGTTTTCATTAAGGAGGATGTGCTATATGCGTGTAGAGAGTGGAAGGGAGTAAAGGGAAGAGAAAATGAGATACGACACTTATAGAACCACTTTACTCAGGACGGAGATCCCCTCTTTTTCTTTTATCTCTCACTTTCTGTCTTGATGGGATCAAATCAAGATGAAGATGAGATGAGCTTCATTCTCTTCTTCCATAACGTCTTTCCCTAACCTACACAGCACCTTAGAGCTGATGTTGGGCATATCTGCAGATTCCCTACTCCCAAACATGCATTTTACTTTATGTGCTTTGAGTTTATCAAAACTGTTCAAGATACTCATCTGGGAGGCTGTAGCATTTTTGTCCAGAAATTTTGCTTCCCTTTTGGCCTTGCTTCCCTTTTGGATTAGCTGGATAGATATTATGAAATCTATGGAGTTAAATTAAATGCACTCAAAGTTATCATGAAAGTTTGTTAACCTAGTCTAGTGCATCAAAGATTTGGTTGACGCAAGAATGAATTCGTTTCCTCCCTTTCATGGTGTGGTGTAAAGCTCATTTGAAGGACTTACCATTTCGGTTAGTTTGCAACGTGCTCCGTTCCCACGGAAAAGGAAAATAGGGGAAAGCCTGGAATGGAAGACACTTAATTGCACTATGCATCAATATATAACACTATTATTGTAGCATACTAATTTTCTAATCAAAACTAGCTATACTCTACATAACTACATTTGCATTTACAATATTATCCTGCCCTCCTCTCTAATTTTCAAGAGACGCATTTATTTATGCCATGCCCTCTTATGGATTATACAAACTCCCTATATAAAATATTATATTCAAACCAGAACTGATTAGACGGCGGCTGTTACTTTAGACTGGCGCACAAAAATTCTAACTCAAACACAATTTTCCGCTTGTGTCTCGTTTCCTTTGAAAGGAAATCTTTTAGGAAAGACTAGTCAATCCTTCAATCTTGTGTCATGTCCCTACTTTCCTTATCATCCCCAGGAAATGTTATTAAAAGAAAGAGAAAATTCTTTGTCCTCCCAAAATGCTACATGCATTAATAAACACAAATCTTGCTCCGCATTTCCCATTCAATTTATTTAAATAGCTAAGTCTATTATCACCAGTCTCAGAATAAAGTATTAAAAAGGATACACAGCATTAGCACATTGTCATCGCGGCTATTCCAGAAGTGTAAATTTAATTACCGCGCAAACAAAACCGAAATGTTAAAAACAGGAACTTGACATAAAAAGGATATATAAAGAGAGGCATAGTTGTGTGCAGATACATTTCTACTCAAAACGACAGTACAGAAAAGTAGCGTGCACACTTTTTTTTAGAATTGTATGTCTTGGTGAGGTAGTTTAATAGTTCTAGCCTCTGTTAGATGAGCATCCGACAAGCCATTATCGAACATCATTCCATTTAAGTTGTGACTAAAACTCCTCTCACCTCATGGCATAAACCTTCCGTGAAAGCAAACAACTTGTCCTAATATGTTCTCAGACTAAACTTCACAACTTTTCCACATATTTCTTGGTCTAAACGTGAAATTGAAAAACCTAACGTAGCGTTAAAAGGGGCTACCTAACGACCAACGAAAAGCGACGAAAATGAACACAAAGAAAGAAAGAGAAAGCGTGAGGGGAGAAAATTGAAGAAAGCTTTTGTTCTTTATACATTGTACTTGTAGTGGATTTCATGTCATTCAGTTTTCTTTTCTACTTCCCTCACTTACTTAAGTTAGCTCACTCAACCGCTACATGTGGAATCGAATTTGTTTTCTCTTTCCACAATCTGGGCTTTCCGTTAGAAAATGTTGATAAATGAAATACCTTCCTTCTCCCTTCCATTTTATTGCAATATAAAACTTTCATTTGTCCACTATTATCACTACTACCTATCCATCCCATTAATCCTACTGGAATTTAATTAATTCAGGGGCAATGGAATACAACAATTTTATTTATTCCCATCACTTTCACTTAAACAAACATAGCATTTCATTGTATTTCCTGATGTCATCTCTCAGCCTTTTATCTTTCACTGAACACAGCATTATCCCAGTGAGTATTGAATGCAAATTTCAAAAAATTATCTCATTTTGAACGAGTGATGAAAAAGCAGACTACAATCAAATAAATTGCTATGGCGCACAATTCTGATGAAATGAAAGATTTGACTAACCCAGTTTTTACTCATTTGCCAACTAAGTCAAAAAAATTATAAAACAAATATAATCTATAAAATATTTAAATTATTGAAAAGAATAAATATAATACTTATACATATCGAAGACCAAAAAATATTAAAGTGTGGGATTCCATGAAGTCTTCAAATTTTGTCAATGAATTTCAGTTCAAAAACCTTGGATCAATATATTTACAACTGTTTTCATATAGGAATAGATGCCCAGTATGTATTCTTGGAAATTGTAAGGATACTTCCCAGATTTCGGATGCAAGGAATCTATAACGTACGCATTTTTCTTGCATACATCGTTATTTATGTCAGCTATTGCGTTCATGTTGCTATTATTGATATTTACGAAGGAAAAGAATTCTATTTTGTACATTGCTGTTATATTTATTGTTGCATTATTAAATTGCAGAAAATATTTTCTGCGTATCCTCCCACCACTACTGTTAGAACGTATGAGTCCTGTGACACAAGTAAAATGGTTGTTCTTGCGGGAGCAATGCTACTCGCTACACTACAAGTTTGATACACGTGTATAGGTTCAATAAGAGAAATGACTACTCAAGTGCATACTTTCCCAAGGATAAACATGTAATAGAAAAATAGCGTCTATCTGTAAGTATAAGTAAAGTAAGGCTTGGCATGTTCACAGAGACATATGTAGGGATTGATATCAGTCAGTCACTAAATGTTACATAAGTAAAGCAGAGCAAGCAATAGTACTAAAAGCAATTGAAATAAAAATCGAAATACAAAGTTTGGAATAGGAGCAATAGAAATTGTAATGGCTTGGCCTGGCTTCCTTCTGTTGTGCTCTCCAGTTTGCACCGTAAAAGTAGATAGGTAAAAGGCTAACTAAAGTAGTGTACATTCCTTAAGCTCAGTTATTGGTGATGCTATTTGCTGCATGAGTCTTCATAAATAGCTCTCAACTCCACATCACATCAACTAACTCTTTCACTTTAAGCTTTTATAGAACATTACATTACATTTTAGTCTTCAGAGTTACGTATAGCACGTTAACTAACTCAATATTGTCTACTTCACAGTCACAGTACAGTACAGCACAGCATCCACTCGGATATTTCCTATATTGACAATTGGCAGTTGAATATTGCTCTGTTTACTCCTATAGTCAATAGCCAAAGTCTCCTCCATCAACAAAGACTATAGGGAATAAAATACAGTCGCGTACCTACATACATTAGCTATTAGTATAATGCCCTTTAATGTCGAGAGTTCCGCTCCTCTTCATTTTCCCTTTTTATACTAAATAATATAGTCAAGTGGATGCAGACTGCATCACTCAGGAAGAGCAAGAAGGGCCAAGCAAAAATAACCAGCCAACGGAACTAAATATTTCATTGCTTACTTAAATGGTAGAAATGCTAATAAAATGCACACTAGTCATAGCAATCTACATGGCAAACACCAGGATGACTATATTAGCTACTCTACTTACTTTCTCCATTAGAAAGCATCCTTCTTTATAGTAGTAGTGGCTTATAATAAAGTTTACCTACAGAGTCACTCCCTGCTTAATAGAACTAACTTCCTATATGGACATAGAGCCGAGGAACAGCAAGCAATTTTCTATTAGAAGCACCTATATTATTGATTTAAAGTGCTTAGAGTGAAACTCGAGCGACTAACAAAAGTAGAGACTGCCGAAAGTAAAGATGAGTAGAGATGGCTGAGTAGACGACAAACCAGACAGGACATGACGCATTTTCTCTCGGATGGATGCATGGACGAAGCCAAGAAGCAAAGCGTAAAAAGTCAAATAAAAGAAAGCATCTACTGCTCCTGTAATGTGTTTTCTCCATGGATCAATGCACACACAAGTAAAACACAGCAGTTGGTAGGAGCAAAAAAATTAGGCTCCAATCATTTGAATGAATATCAACTGACAAGTAATGAAGTTAATAGTGTCTGCCATGCCATTCCTATTCCCTTACATTACATCTTATAATAATAGGACATGGCTATGTGTGCAACTCCCTTAAGCATTCAGCATCCGAGTGCCAACGAGCCAAGACCTTAAAAAACACATCCTGTATTATCGAGATGTCTACTAGCATTTATTTGTACCTGCTCGTCAATAGTGACACACCGTAGTGACTTACATTTACAAACATTGTTACCCTAGGGAATCAGCATATAGCTACTTGACCATTTCACTCAAGTCAAAAATAGAAGCTAATGGAAGTTTGCAACGAACAATGCATCCACCTCAACTAATTTTTTCTCTTTGACGATGAGAAAATTTTCAGACGGGGTCTAACTCCTAATTTTTTATGAAAGCTCATGTAGTCTGCAAGGGATGTACTAGGTAGGTAGACATTTTATGGGTGAATGAACTCGGTGGGCGGAGTAGGGGAGTATAGGGTCCAAAATTGTATCTATATAGCTATCCTCCTAGTATTTCTATAGTTTCCTTGACATAATAATTTGTATTCTACTCCAGAATAGACTGGGTAGGTAAATCTTTTGCGGAGCTGATGATATAGTCGAGTGATGATTGTCGAAGTTGTCTTTTATAAGGAGAATCTAGGAAAAGATTAGTGAGGAGAACATAATAATTTAGTTGTTGGTTGTGCGGAATGAAGAATTAAAAGTGGTTAGCTATGTCTGAATTGTATTATGATAATATGGCCATAAGTAGTGCTGCTTTTAATTGAATGATGAATTTTTGAATATCTGGGAGCGGAATGTTTGAGTTAAGAGAGAAATAAATGTGTAATGTTGTGAGTGGGCCAGCTTTGTCGTCCTTTCACTGCTAGCGAGGGAAAGTTAGGCGAGAAAGCAATGAAAAGAGGAGCAGTACAATGGAGACTGTTACTGGCTGAAGTCTGTAGTTTGCTCTGTAAAAAATAAACTGCTCCTAAAACTAAGTTGAAAGGGATTTGAGGGCGGGAAAGTTTTGGAGACTCTCGGAGGGTCCCCGCGATGGCTGGTTCGTTCTGTCCGTTCGTCTCTCGCCATGGATTAAATGTGATAAATTTTCTGTTTTGTAGACTTTCCATTCTGTTTAGCTCTGTTATCTCTGTTTACAACCGGAGTGAGTGAAGAAGTCAGTGCAGGCTCCTCTGTGCCGCTCTATAGGTACGAGTCGTACGAGGGAGACGGAGACCCGCTGTTAGATGCGAGTAAACACATTTATAGATATAGAAATCCTTGGAGCACACACAGAGGCAGTAGCCGTGCTTTGTTCACTTTGATTTTCTTCTCCTACATTTCTCGTGCCCCTATTTCAATTTTTTTGTATGTCGTCTACATCGTCTATAACAATAGAATCTGAGGGATAAAGAACTCCTTGGAGAGAAGCTGACTGAAGAGCTTTCCTAGAACAAAATAGCCCTTAAGTGACTTCTTCCCGAAAAAATATTCTACTGGTTCTGCAACTTGTTCTAGATTTCACTGCCTGAAAAATCTGGGAACAAACGCCACTTACATACCGAGAGATCCGAGCTACATTTCCTAAAGTCCTACTTGCACGACTTGCCTATCCTTCCTCCGCCTGCTTTTAACTTCATCTTTACTACACAAGATGCATCATATCTCTCAAAACATAAATGCATCACGCCTTCCGTCCTCAATGTACTGGGTCCTTTTTAAATCACTTCGCACTTCACTCTTCACATCTCTTTCATGTACGACACGGCAAACTTCATTTACAGCCTGCTGTGAAAGTGTAACTGAGGCTGAAACTGTATCTTCAAATAGTTTTAAAACATCGCATTTTTGTTCCATTAATATCCCCCGCAAACTATTTCTACAAATGGAAATAAAATCTGTAGAAATATTAGTATAACAAAATAATTGTTTTATTTTGAGGGTGCTTTTATACGAAGCTCTCCTGTTTAATTTTAAATGCTTATCATCAGATTTTTAAAGCCCTGTATTAGTGTTAGATATCTTCCAATGAGACCCTTTTCAATGGTGTCTTTTTGTGCATAATTTATCAAGTAGCTTTGGTTAAAGGTGCCTCCGCAGTGTTTTGCTTGATGAATATGTTCATTTCCAGCCTTTATATACATACATAAATATATTAAACTACTAAACGTGCAATAATGAAGTTTACTTATGTATAGTATCTCTGAATTGTTGTTCTTAATGCAACCTGCGACAATGAACTATGAACTGCTTACGACTACGACTGCTGAGGTTTGCGCAACCCGAATGATTTGCAACAAGCGCTTATGCTCAGCGTATTAAGCTCAATGTACTTAATACAATGCGTAAACAGGGATATATCATTTTATCATTTGCATACAAATGGCCTATTTATGGGTGCTTCCAAACCTTTTATTGTATTCACTATGTGGGCCCATTAACACTGCTATTTACATACAGGCTACAGCACAAACAAAACCTGTGGAAGCAAAATATTCCTATTATAGGTAAATTATCTTGTGTACCTATAAATAGTGGAGTTATTTAAAATGAACTTACGTACAATGGGATAAAAATATTCTGAATTAATAAGCTAAGTAAGCTGGGAAACATTACTACACCATAAGCATGCCGTGACATAAATGGGAACACTGTTATATATTTTAATTAAGTAGCAGCTGGAAATGTTTCGCTTAAATGAAGAAAATGACGGTAATGTAATGCGCATTAGACAAGTAATGCGAATTACATGCCTCAATTTTTATCTTTTTTCTTGAAAAATAGATTTTTTGTGTCAAATAGTTCAGACAACTTTTTATTGATTTTACCGAATAAAATAGTTTTTACTTAAAAAGTCAGCCATTCATACGTCGCCATTGTTTTAGTGTTCATATAGCTGATAGTTGCGATCTAAGGGTTATACTTGGCAATATTTCATGTTAGACAGCGTATGCATTTTAGAGCTTTGTGCACATGAAATAGGATCAGCATTTTGAGTATTGTGTTATCAATAAAGCATTGCATCTGTGAAGTAAAAGATATTATTTCTGTGTCTATATTTAAACCAATGAATAGTCGATGTTTCCACATAAAAATCTTGGTGGAATTTTGAGACAGGGCCGGAACTAGGGAAAGTACGTGGTGTAAAGTAGCTTTGCCAGTATATCGAGATAGGTGCAGGAGTAGAAGAGTCGCCTATAGTCAAAGACAAAGGCTGTCGGAGTGAGTGGTGGCAGAGCAAGGATGTAATAGCTAACGTGTGTAAATACATATGGGAAATGAAAGAGTGGGTTTTAAAGGTTTTGAGGAATTTTGTGTTTGGATTTAGGGTGTAGTCGTATCGGAAACCGGAGTTAGGGAATCGGAAGGAGGAGCGAGGAGAACATTAAATGAGACTTTGTTGGTTCGGTTAGAGCGGTTGGGAAAGACAAGACAAGGAAGGTTTGTTGGTTCACGGGATGATGGCTAGGCGACCCAAATAAAAGGATAAAAATGTTTCGAGTGTCACACTTGGAGTCGACGGGCGGGAAAGTTTTTATGCATTTTCCAGTTTAGAGTCGGAGGAAAAATGGCTTTTAGCAAGTCGACTAAGCATGTGAAGATGAGATGGTTCAGTGCAGCTCAGCTCAGCATTAGCAACGCCACAGAGACACGGAGGAGAGGATAGGAGATGAAGGGAGCTAGGGAAAATAGGAGGATGAGGGATTTTGACAGGAGCCTATGTTCATCTTTTATCAAACGAGCGACGAATGCTGATGTCCTGTTCTGCACTTATAAAAGTTTCCACGACTCAGTCAACTCCAACCAGCAGCAGTAACTTTTCTCACTCTCCCACCGACTACATCCACGCTGAGCACTGGAGCTTCATTCATTCCTTCAGATTGCAGATACATACATACACAGCCAGCACACAGATACAGATAGCATAGGGCTCAAGTGTGCAAGTCTCATTGTCAGCAGAACACAAGCAACGTCTTCACTCTCCCTCCTCAACTCACCCACGACAGCAGCCAGCAAAACAAAACCAACAACGAAACACTAAGGAACCTGCCAAGACTTTCCCTGACTTTCCTTCATACACTTTCTCTCTCTTTCTCTCTTGGATCCTGTTCCCAGTTCCAAAACTTCCACTACTGCTGTTCTTCCAACCAAAGAAAATATATTAATAGGAATTCTTTAGCTCCCTTACTCCGAGCCAACCCTGAATATTGGACTCCACAAACAATACCCTGTATAGATCCCTTGTACTTATTTCTCATTTCATGACTATGCTTTTATTTCCTTTCTTAGGTGCTTCCACTTATGTACATTACACGAAAATAAAATTTTTATTTCCCAACTGAAACTATTTCCACGCTGAATACAAAAACTCCTTTCAACATTTCACATTCTCTCCGTTACTTCCAAAAGAAAGTTTACCCTCAAAATGCAACACTTTAGCTTCTGTTACTAGAAGACTTTTAAAGATTTTCAATTGATAATAAACTAGCCTTTCTATGTCCAACATAAGCTTAGGTAAATATTTTAATTGCAATACAGTCACAAAATTTTTTATTGTGAAGGTTTTGTCTGCCCCTAGTACAAACAAGTGAAAATATCAGCAACAATTGCGTTTCTAAAGACTCTTAGAAAACTTTACATTGTACACGAAGATTTTCAATCAAGAAACCCGTACAGAAAGCATTGAGTCATTGACTTTGACCTTCGGGAATTAGGTTCTCAGATAGGCTAATAAATGTACCTCCAGAATTGTGTCAAAGTCAGAATGAAAAAGAAAAGAAAACTTAAATTTTACCTGTTTACTTTTCACCATTGTCGCATATCTGAACAACCCGTGAGTTACAAATTCTTTAGACAACTTCCAAACTAATTAAATAATGTCGGTAATTTTACAGCTTTGAAAGCTCTTAAAGTTACAATTTCAGGGAATTTTTATCACAGATATTTAATTTTTCTTATTAAACTTTCAGAAAGATTTATAATTGTATTCTGTATAAGTATCCATGCCACTTTCACCTTGTAAATGGCATTTCACTGTTAATGAGGAATCAGCACACCAAAAAATTGTAATCTTTTATATTAAACTTTCCCCTAACTTTCACTTTGGTAAAAGTGAATTAAAAGTCATGTACACCAGAAAAAGGGTAAAAAGTTTTTTTATTTTCGGTGGGGACTAACAAAGCTACTAGAAAGTACTTAATTAAATATAATAGGATTTTAGCTATTGCTATCGTACTGACGCAATGAAGTACGTTAATAAATAATTATCCATGAGAAGAGCCCCTGGAAAACTCAATTAGCTAATCTTGTTCAGTATATACTATATATACATACATAATTTGTAAGCACTTACCTAGACGAATAAATCTTGATGCGACATAGAAATCTCCTATAGCATGGATTTAGAAAGAGGAATACGTCCTATGAGAATTGCTATAAAAGGAGTTAAAAAATGAAATCCTGGGATATACAAAATATTATAGAAAATTACATTACTAGATAGAATATTATTTAAATGTATTTATACTTGTATTTGTCTGGATGGGCACTGAAGTGAACGTATTAGAGGATTTATGTGCTGTGGGCCTATAGTAAGTAGTGCTGTTGAGGTTGTAGCTAATGGTAAGTGCATTAGAAATTCTGAGAAAAAGTATTATATATGGTATGCCAAGTCTGTGAAGGAGTTTGTTTGAACTCACATTATTTTTCCAATGTATTTAATGTAGTATTCTGTTCTGTATTACTCTTGGCAGATGCACTGGTCTTTAACATCCTTTCTTTAGTCATAGAGACCTTTGTAGTTATTCTATTTCTCGATGTACATCCGCAATGGTTTGGTATGTAGTGAGTGACTATGTGCATGTATGCACCTATAGATATTACAGTAGTATAAAAGGGAGCTATAAATATAAGTAGAGCAAGAGCAAGTTCCGCGTTCGTTCAGTGTAAGATATATTATTTCATCTAAATTCAGATGCGCGTCTTTACTTTACTCCGGAGGCATTTGGAATTTGAAATTCCAACTTACATACATTAGTTCCACACTTGACTAATACACAAATACATAGTCTTGGCTCGAACTTTACTGAGTTTCAAAGAGGCCCATACATTCTTCTCTTGCACACAGTAATAAGGCTGAAACTTTTACTAGGTCCTGAGTCCTGACTGTGCCGTGTGCTTACTTTACTATACAGATACTTCCCTTCATTCACTAATTTCAAACTTTTCCAGTCAGGTGGTTATGGTTAGTTGGGTGGCTTGGCTTGGCTCCTCTTCATTGTCTTTCTTCACATTTAAATAATGCTGACAAGACCTTAGTCTTTATAACATCATGAGCCTACACATTCCCTTTAAACACACACGACACTGAAAAATTATGTGCCTAGTGCAGAATTATTATTTTCGAGACTATAGCCCCATTTTGTCTACACTCTCAATCTTAATTATGTCCTACAATTGATTTACAACCAGAGACTCACTCTTTGCCAGTCAAATCGTATTATCAGCACAATTCGAGCCACAAGACAAGGCAAAGAATAGTTGATATGATATAAGGTCATTTCCACAGAAAAGGGACTATCACTGCCTGAGCTCCCTCGTCCCTACTTTAATTTCTGTGCACTGAAGCTTACGGATGCGTCTTTCAACTTTCTTCGACTCAACCTTACAGTCTCCTTTTTGTCAAAATCTTTCAAACTTTTTCTTAGGATCACTAATATCCGAGAGGGAGACTACTTACTTAGCCACCTAGCTAAATAAAGAAGACTTATCCAAACTTTGTTGTTGGTTTGACAGAGCGCTAGACTACTAATAATATAGTTGCTTGGTGTAGAGGTAGACTCTACGTCAAACTCAGACAAGATTACAAGAGTTAAGGATGGATAGAAAGTGCAAACTGGGCAAAAGAGACATCTCATTCCAAGACGCACTCATTTCTTCATCCAACTAATGATAACTAAGCTTCAAGGCTGAGACTATAGCTCCCTTTTAATTCCACATGTAAATAACTGTCATTTGAACAACTTTTACGACAAGCTTTGTTAACATTTTTCACCTCAGGGTAAACATATTACAATATCACTCTACTTTTACAGACGCTTTTAACATCACAGGCAGCTGTAGGCGACTTTCAGCGGACTCCATCCATTTATGTATACCTACCCTAATTTCTATGAACAATTATTCAACCAAACTTTTGACTACCCACATTTACAGTCGCTAAATATCTTGTAATAGCATATTAAAGTAGAGCATTAACTCAGTGACGAGTAGCAGCCACTTTTATTCCCACAACTTTCTCTAACGGCATTTTCATTCTTTTTCTTACAAAATACTCAGACTATATTCAGCTTCTAAACAATAAGTACATCTAGGTCTGCTGGCAGCTCCTCTTTCATACTCATGACAACACTGCTATATTTTACGCCGCAAATTTTGGGAATGAGGATTACAAGTTTTTTAAGGCAAATATTGAAATTATCAGTTTCTTTATAGGAATTTAACAGAGAGAGGTGCATGGAGTGTAGATCAAGGTACTAATGTGATTTCAAATCAGCTTACCAAATCCGTATTTCCAAATAGTTTTTGCGCCCCAGAAAAATTCAGAAAGTGAATATTCCTGTCAAACTTGCATTTACAAAAAACATTCTGCAATCTCGACTAAATATGAAACTTTAATTTGCCTGTAATCATACTACCCGACATTTTAAATATGATTAAAGCAATGGCTGATGCATTTCAAATTTCCCCTAAACATCTTAAAATGGATAATATCTAATTATACTTAATAAGTATTTGATAGATACAAAGTATCTACCTATACAGATTACTTTGTTAGTATAATATCTTAAATTTTCCGAAGCCCCATGTCCGGGTAAATATCATAAGTATGTAAATAAAGAAGGCGTTTGTTTATACAGTACTACTACTACTCCTAAATGAAGTTTTTATTAGGTAGTCCTTTATTCAGTTGTACGCAAGAGTTTCATCTTCGTCAGTGACTATTATATGTCCTTCGTCTTTTTCCCATTCGCCAGCTTTCGTTTGAAAATTCTATTTGAGTCAAAAACAATGATCATAATATAATATAGGCAGGTAAAGGTACGTATATGTAGTAGTCATAACATTTAGCAGATGCTGGGAGATATGCCTATGCAGTCAGAATGTGTGTCACTTTTCGGGCAAGAACGTTAAGGCTGGAGTGGCTCTATCGCCGTCGTCCTTATTTGCATGCATGATGGCAGTAGGAATATATTCTTTATGTTTGGTTTGCATGCATGTCGAGATTGCGCCTCCTTAACAAAACTATCGCCAAGATGTGATAAGAGAGCATTCATTGTTATAATGGATGAAGGAAATGGTTTGGTTAAGATCAAAGGGGCAAATGAGGTCGGTCGTCTCACGTCATTCCAAGAATGCAAAGAAGCTTAAGAGTGCGGTTTCTAATAGTAATAAGTTTGATAAGCAAGGTAAAAGTGGATTCCCATATGTCACATTCAATTTGGGATTAAACTGACGCCCGGGCGTGGGTCGGAGGCAGAAGACAGCATTGTATTTACAGGAGAAAGCCAGACGACCTTCCTCGCTCTTGTCGACTCGACAGCGCCGACACTGCCACTGAATGTGAAAGTGAAAGTAAATATATACATCCCTCCCGAAGAACATCTAACTAACCTAATGGAAAGGGAGGCCACCGAGGCAAAATACAACCAAACCGCTGTGCTAACCCTCCGCACTTTCCCCCCGTCCTTTCTCTACAATATTTATATCCCCACTCGACATAACTACTTACATTTCCTCTCTATTACCACCTCATCCTAACACGTCTCCCCTATAGCCAACCCAAATCTTGGGAAATTCAGAAAAACCCCAGATCCAAAGGAAAATATTAACTATAGTCATCACATAAAACCATTGTAGCAAATCGCAACGGTGTTTGGGGCTGTATCGGCAATCAGAAAAGAGCATTCAAGTTAAGCCTTTGAGTAGTGTTGAATGAGTTATGATCAGTATGAAATAGATAAAAAGATTAAATCAGGTATGAGGAAAATGTGCGAAGAAATGCAGATCAAAGAGTTGTGATGAGCTACGTTAGAGAATGTATAGCACAATGAAATGCTGTTTAACTGCAAGTAATTAAAAGAGCAATTAAAAACTGATACTTATAGTCAGGTTCACGTAATGGAAAACTCCCTGACTACTTAGAGGGAATACGTAGCTGATAACTGCACAACTTCTGGGAAGTAACTAAAGATAATGTTGAACATGAGTCTTATACAGGTAGCTATATAGACTTGCAATTACATTTGAAAGATCAAGTGCATAGAAAAAGGATACAACAAGTTTGGGGATAACTACATAATTAGCTTTCCCACTGAAAGTTCAAATAGGTACATTGTTTGCACATTACAATAACAATAGATAAAGTAAGTAAACTACTTATAAGTAAAAGAAAGACATACAATAAAAGCGAGTGATTTCTGACATTGGGGATAATTGCAACATGTTTAAAATATTGCACTAAACATGAACAAATATGAATTTCTTCAATATTAATTAGTATGTTAGAGCATTGCACGGTACATTTGAAGCAAATACTGTTCTATAAGCTAAAGTGACTTACATTGAATGATTAACAGTATTTAAAATGCATGTCTAATATAGTCGCAACGCCAGTCATTAGATCTAAATCATAGTCATTTATGTCGTCGATAATAGAAACAAAGAATGAGTGTCACATTTACATCAATTAACATAGCACCGTCCTAACAAATGGAGTATTTTTAATCTTCATCGTAAGTCTTTTATAATATTGATTTTCAAATTCCAATGTAAGTAAACAACGATATTTTTCAAATATTTTCAAATAAAATAGGGAAAGCAGTGTCCTTACATAGTCTCTACACAATTGTAGATCTATATAAATAGTATAATTAATTTTCAGTGTTTTAGCTCTTACTGGAGTTCTTTTAGATTATCAACCACTTCAGCGCATCTATGCCTTTATCTGCTAAAGTGGCGCATTAATCTTATAATCAATAATCAACGTTGGAAATTACAAAAGTAAGCAGAATAAATAGAGAGCAGCCGAGGTAAATAACTGATTGCAGGTGAGTGTGTAATTTGTGAGAGAAAAGGTAGGAGAGTGAAATGGATGTAGGAATAAGATGACAGAGAGGATAAGTAGTTAAAGTAGACGAAGCGAGTGTATGTATAGTGAGAGTGTAGGTATATGAGAAATTGTGTATGAAGTGTAGCGTCGGAGGCGAGGGACGGACGGAGAAGTAAACCGGGAAAGAGTCTCCAGAAGGAAGACGGGGGAAGTGAAAGCCAGTTTTATTCTTCAGTCAGAATCTGTGAAAGGAAAGGAATTCTAATAAATGGGAGCCGGCATCCTAGTGCAAGTCAGAGCCACAGAAACAGATATAAGAGTTGGACTTTGAGAGTGAGAGAGAGAGAGAAAGCGTAGGGAAGAGCGAGACTAATCTGGAGCTGCAAACAGAACTATAGTTACCCTTCCTACTTCTGCTCTCATTCTACGCTCTTTCTCCGTCTCCTCTCATCTCCCATTCTTTTTGGCCAAGTTGACTTTCTCTTTCCCTCTCCTCACTTTCCGTCCTCAGCTTTCCTATGCCTTTCTCTCTCTCTCTCTCTCTCTAGTTGGCTGCATACATACATATTGACTCAGGGAGCAGAGTTAGTAGGTGTCTCTCTCTCTTTCTGTGTCCATAGGAAGAAGGGAGGCAGAGTTTCCGTAGATTAAATGAAGCTGATCTAGTATACACATAGATAGGTACATACATACACCACAATGGCTTTCTCCCCTTTTCTTTTGTGTTTTTTTCGATTCTCACTCGACTCGTTCTCTGGTTCGTTCTTAGCTCTGCGTTAAGTTGCGTTTCGTTGGTTTGGTGAGAGTTGTTGACTGGGCTCGCTTACACTCACCGGCCCTGTCTTCTCCTCAACGTCCGTCGGAGCTTTCTCCTCACTTTCTCCATCCATTCTCCTAATATCTACGTACGTACTAGCTATCTGATGGGGATGTAAATGTGAATGTGAGCCAAAAACATGAGTGGAACGAGTTCTATGAATTTTTCATCATCGCACATTTGCATTCATAAGGTATCGAGAGTTCTCCACATCTCACTTCATATATAAGCCCTTCGTAACTCACATTATCCGACTACATTTATTCCACCACTGCACAACTCAGACGCAAGAAATAAGGAGAGCTACGCAGTCCGTAGGAACAGCATCAGAACAATAGCAGCTACTGCTTTATTACTCCGCCGCCGCGATATGCACTACTAGCCCTGATATTTTCTTTACAACTTACGCTCACGATCACTCAGTCACCGACCCATGAATATATATGCATATTCGTAAGCACAAGCGGACATACTTACAAATACACCCAATCCTACTACTCCTCCGCCATAAACGAATATTATTTTAGCTCTCTGCGTACGTCAAGACCTACACATCCTCTGTCTTATACCCAATGCCACTCAATCTAATAATATGCAGACTATGTACTTGTTTCTAAATAGTCCCATCAAATATCTAATCCGACTTTCCTTCATGTCTCTTTAGGTGCTGTGACTCTACACTATGAGTGCTATATAAATGGAAAAGATATATCAGTTCCTTTATAAAAATAGAGAAAGCCTTAGTGGCCTTTGTCAATGAGTGGAAAATTACATTCATACTTTCTCCAGTCTTGCTCATGGGATACTTTCAAAGGCTTTAAGCTCATTTCACAAAGATCCTATTCTTATTCAAAGGGCAATGCAATAACACATATCATTGCTTTTCTAAAATAAAAACCCATCGAATTTATCCTGTTTCTTCATACAATAAATCCACTCAGAGTTATATTTCTGTTTACTAATACATATACTGAAATCTGTCTTACAATCACGTAGTCATATTTTTGCCATTAGTCAAACGCCATGGATCATAGCACATCTATGTCAGCCATTTGGGTTGACCAAGCAACTTTTTTCAAATAATATTATGTATTATACTTATCTACTTAAAAACGAAGACTAGCATAGTTAACCATAGAGATATAGTATAGTAAATGCAAAGGAAGAATCCCAGTCATTCAAAGTTTATTCCTACAAAAGCTTTAAAAAAGTATAAACACGCGTACAGTAATTTATGCACCCTCCCTACATGAGTAATGATGACAGGACCAGTAGTGTAGCTATCATGGTAGTTTTAAAAACGCTTTTTAGTAACCTCGACCTCAATAAAGCTAATTACTGTTAACGATTAAGAACCCTGAACTACCAGCTGTATGTAACAGAACTTAGTTTTATTGTAGGTATATAAAACGACAGTTACACCTTTAAAACATGTAAAAACCATGATGTATGTACATAAATATAGTTTTGTGCTATAGTCGACAGAAGTGAAAGGAGGAAAAAAGGGATTTTCCTTTCTGTTGAAAAAGCAATTACTTTTTTGTTCCTTTAGCGGATTGGATTTTAATCTGGGTCCATATACAGATAATAATAAATGGTAGAGAGCGAGAGAGAGAGAGAGAGAGAAGTAGGTAGCTATGCATGATGTATATATTTAGTCTGTACATGGTATCAACTGTGGGAGTGACTTGAATAGAACAATAGGAGAGAGAGAGAGAGAGAGTAAAATTCCTTAATGACAATGTTGCTAGAAAATATTAGTCACTGTTCAGCTGAATGCTAAAGAGGAATATCTGGGAGAGCTAATGTAATAATAATATAATGCAGTAAATAATGGTGAGTGTATGCGGGGCGTTGTGCATTCCTTCGCAAAAGAAAACGTTGGGTAGTGCAAGGAGATGGAATGATGTCGAGTGGAGTGGTACTAGGCTATGGTTGTGTAGTGTATTTGTCTCTTGTCAAACTAACACAGTTCCATAGAAAGGGACATGGAAATAAGCTGGCAAGAATTTTTGGAAGGAGGGAACTGTGGAGAAAGCACATAAGTAGCTGGGAAAGAAAAGATCTTTCATCTCGGCTGTTGTCTCTTCTCTTTCTTGATATTCATGTTTGGTAGTAGCTTGTCTATCATTCTCTCATCCTCGGGGTAACAATGAGATGAAAGGAAAATAAGAAGGACGCCAGTGCAGTGCTGTGCAGTAGAGATTCTCTTCTGTACTCAGCCGCAGCATGAGCTTATGCATAGCCTCCCTCCAATCCTCACTGCCTGCCTTATGGATATATTATTATAATATCTGCATAGATAGACATTTATCCTTTCTCTCTCCATAAATACAAACTATGTATATTATTCTACTTTAGTTAATATGCCTACTTACTGTAATCCACCACCGCGCCGTCGTCCATCCGTCCACCTAACCTCCTTCTCTCTCTCTCTCGCTCTCTCTCCCATTATTATCCAGACTTAACTCAATAACTAAAACCAGCTGCCCTACCTCTACAAAACCAAGACCTATCTATTTACCTATAGCATCCATCTTCCCAGATATCTCCTATCATTATTACTAATACCTACGAGTAAATAGTAAATAGTAGTCGTAGCTAGGATGTGTGTGCATCCTCTTCAGACTATAATGCCCTCTGCATATATTTAATATAAATTATATAAAATTATTCGTTGCATTGAGCTATATGAGTGTAGTAGTAGGCTGCGTATAGTTAGAGAGGCTCTGTTGGTTAAGTAGCTCCCTTATATTCTAGTAGTCTATACTTAGACACTGTACTTCTTGATTTCAAGTAGAAGAAGTCGCTCCTTTAGTTTCCTTGATATTTACGAGTAGCTGCTACTTGTGCGTTTGCTACTTTTATGTTTAATGTGCTCTGTATTCCATCTCATCACATTAGTCAATTGACCCTTGACTTTTTTTCTGTCGCTCTTTGAAAAAACTTAAATTGAGAAAGAGGTAGTAGTTTTTGACGTCAACTCTTCTCCTCCTTTCTTTTCAGATTAACAAGCTGTTCTCCTTAGTGCAGACAGCCCTTTTTCTGTCACGATGATACTCTTCCCTATTATCCAACATTTCCTTTTAGTCTCTCTACTGCTCCCTTTCATATCCAGCCATCCTCTCTCATTCATCTCCTATAACTATAAATATTTACTTTGACGGGAATAAACTGCTTGAGATATTATTTTAAACTATTTTAGTATGTACTCACATAAACCAGTGTTAATTGTTGCATGAAAGAATTTGCTAAAAAGTAATCATGCAATAATACAATTTACTAATTATACACAGTTGTAAGCAAGTAGGTTAATTAAAGCCCTTTACCTTCGACAATGGGAAACGCTGCACAGAATGACTGAATTTTAAAAAGAGAAATTGTGGCTGTAGCCAGTCGTTAACTGAAAAGTATCTATAGGTAGGTACAGACTACGATGCAGGCATATCTACACCTACGGAGTGAAGTACAGAAGATAAAAGTCTGTTGCAATTTGTTAACAAATGTAGCATTGCATTGAAGCCTTTTGGAATGGAGAAAGTAAATAGAATGTAAGGCTAAAGGAGCCCAAGTATAAGCGGCGGCGTCGCTCTGAAACAATTCCTTATTGAGTTATACAAACATTGCTGTTCATTCTAATGCATGATTAATACGTGTCTCTCTTTCTCGCTGTCTGTCTATAGTCTAACCAAGTTGTCTTTACAGCACCCAGCCTCAGATAATTATATAATACAAATGTACGGATCATGCAGTCGAAATTGGAAGAGGCATTCACATTCATTGCACTGTTAAACGAGAGTGACAAAACTTCGACATCACACAAAATTTTCGACGTTTTTATGTTCTATCAATGGCGCTGGGAAGAAAGACACTCCGAGGAAAAGTTTCTCCGACGGAAAATAGACAATTATATGTGTACATATATTGTGACGTAAAGTACTTCTACTTCTGCCTGTTAGCTTTCTGTTGCACTGAGAATGAGCCCAATTATCAGAGAAACTTTTTCCCTCAAGAGCTCCGTGCCAAATGGAGTTTGCAAATGGTATTCAAGTAGAACACTGGGATCTTGAATGCATTCTGGATATTAGTATAGCGGCATGTAATATAATATCTCTTTCCAGAAAACTCCCATCTCTAAAACTTACTTTAACAAATCGAAGTAGGTACATAAACAAATTTAAATCAACAATGTTAAATAGTTCAACTATTTAGCTCGAGTCATATTATGTATGAATGACTAAATTGTCTGCTGCTAACTAAATATATTTTTTGATTACATTCATTTATGTAAAAGTATTATAAATATATAGATAATTATAGACAGCATACTACGCATATATTATAAAGAACAGAATCGTAAATGACGGAAATCAGTTATCCTGACAAGAGGCTTACATAAAATATTTTGATAATAAATAATATTAGATTGTAGTCAAAGGAATTATGTCAGAGGAATGGATTGTTAGTTGAGTTTTCTATGTGTAGGCAATTAGGCGTTGGAAATTAATGTATCGTAGGCGTTCAGAAATTAGTTAATTAGTGCTTAAGAAGGATTTTGAGATTTGCTGCTGTAGCTAAGTAGGAAAATGGGGCAGGACACGGAGTCAGTTGGTTACAATAAGATATCTATGGGAATAGAGGGAATTGGCAGTGAGAAAAGGAGGGAATGAATCCAAGTCGAGTTGACTTATTGTTAGCTCTGATTAAAGTAGCTATTGTATTTGAAAGGTCGATAAAAGACAAGAGTTGACCCAAAGAACAATAGAGAGACTCCGCATAAGATCACACGTAAATAGAGATAGAGGCGACCTAGGACTCTGTCTACGGAGGAGATCAATAATTCTTTGGGCTCAAGAATCTCGTGGGCCATAGCGTTGTAGTCTGACATGATATGCAGGGTAATGGATGTTGCTTCTCCCTCCAAGTCACCACTTCTTCAGCCAATTGTATTTCTCTGCTCCTATTCTCCTCCGACTCCTTCTCCTTCTCTCTCTCTCTCCACTCTGCGAAAGGGAATGGCTTTCACTTTGTTATTGCTTCGTTTCTTAAGTCCTTTGACTACAGCATCTATGTATAATTATCTAGGTAACGATGAATGGAAGGCCTTGATACGCCAACCATCCATTCCTTGATATAGGAACTTAAAAGCAACCTTTTTGTTTTGAATTTCTTATGTAAGCACTCCACGTTTTCAATACGGTGCTCTGAGGAGCGTCTTAAGAAGATAGGATAAGGTTGGTAGGTGCATGGCTGTGAATAGAGCGTGCTATTTCCATGGTATGTATAAACAATTTATTATTTCTTTGATGTTCAAAGAAATAAGACAGTATGTATGTACGCATTATGCTCACATTATTTGCAAGGGCCAAAGTAAATAACTACGTGTATACCGAAAGATTAATTAAATTAAATTAAAGGTACTTTCAAACAATAAAAAGCTTTCACTCCTCCTCCTTTCTCCCCTGAATATTGCTTCGTCTTCTCTTCCTCTTAAATTCTTCCTCTCCTCCCTCGTTTTTTTGCTTAGCATTTTAATTCCTCAGGCTATGTTTCAGCCTATTATATGTTCCTGTACTTTTTTCCGCCAGGATTGCAACACGACAGAAATAAAGCATGTCGTATCTATCTATAGTTCTATTACACCGAACCCAACCACTCGCTAGCATTTCTAGGACTTGGTCATTTCGAAATGTTCCTATCATGTTCATTGTTCCTATTATTACTGCACTGTCTTGCTTTCTCCAGAATTTTTTGTCTATATATTGGCCTCATTTATAATATTGCTGTTCGTGATGTATGTGGCATAGCGTGGCATGGCAGTTGGATTTGACTTACTTTGGCATTGCGTGGTTAGTAGTGCGACGTGTTCTGTGTGTTAGTTCAGCCTGGCAGTGCTCTATATATAGTCAGTGGGTACAATGCGCGCTATAGGATAGGGATGATGATGGTAGGTGCTTGAGGGACCTAATAATTCCATAGGAGTCACAAAGACTTTAATAGTGATGAATTATTGTCGATACCTCCTAGGAAGCCTTGTTCACTTACTCACAATCAGTTCTTGAAGAAATCCAGCTGTAGCAAAGTACTTATCTTCAGAGATGGACACACACTCCTTTATTATGCTCTGCTGTACCATTCTTTAGCTGTGCCGTGCCTACCTTCTGCCGTTCTTCTGGACAGGCCTCCTTCCTGGCTAAGCCTTTGTATATTACACTTATCCATTTAGCAAGGCTCATGCAGCCCTGCTGAGTAACAATAAGTTAGCTTGACTTAGTGGCTGTGTAGAGGGAAGGCAGGTACGCATGTTAGTGTGTGTAGTGTACACGCGGAGTGCAACTCTGCCATTTCCTTGCCTTGGCTCCTCTGCCATCCCGTCCGACAATCTGACCAAAGCTCCTTTATAAAGAATAAGAGGGCTCTAAGGATCATAGATCATGATGGGATCAAACGATTATGCGAACCAAAATTGAACTAAAATGTCTTTTTATAATATACGTAGATATCATTATCATAAGTCGGCTAATAGCAAAATGGACTATAGCCCACTCCTCGGACTTATACAATAATATTTGATCCTTTTGATAGACACAACCATAATTTACCATTAACTTTCCCATGAGTTATCGCACACCACTGCTACTTTATAGCTTGGAACTTAATACTGATTGTGGATGGATAACTTTCTCCTCGCCCCAACCTCCCTTCCCACCACACACACACACACTCCCAACTCCCACCAATCTCTTCCAAACATTTTTAGTTTCTTTTAGATAGTGAGTTAGTACATTGGCCATGGAGAAAGGAAACACATTACCTTCAGACATATATTTTAGTATTGTCAGAAATAAAGAATTGAGAACTGACTTGAGTTAATGTGCAATGTCCTCCCCTGCATTATGATTGCCCCCTCCCTACATTCCTTACGACTCCTAGAGACACCTTTAGCTCCCTTATATAGGTACATCCGCAGATATTATTATCATTGTTCCTGTCAATACAATTCCAAGACACAAATCCCATTTCTCCCTTTCAACGGCCTAAGAAATCCATTAACTTTGAGCCTTTAGCCTGGAAACGGCGTAAAAAATAAAGGATTTAAATATCCTCAGCAGTTATTGCTCAATTATATATAAAATATGCATGATGGGTAAAGATAGGATTGTGGAAGGCATGAGTTGAAAAGGGAATAAAAATCAAAAGAGCAGAATGCAGGAAATCGTAGGCGGCATGCAGGATCCTTGGAGGATAGTGGCGGAGTTCATTGGACGCAGTGCATGAAATTTGTAATCGTGTCCCGTGTGTGCCGAAGGAATAGCAGATGAGGTTATGTGCTATTGCATTAGATAAATATTGCAGATAATTGTAGTAGTATAGACAGCGGCGTGCCAAGTATGTGACACTTGGAGTGATTCTTCTTGAATTTCCTTGACTTGATTGTTAGTGACTTCTTTTGTCTTTGCGCGAGAAAGTCGTTCGGAGCAGAGTGAGATAGAGAGAGAAAGAAAGAAAATAGTGCCTCTCTCTCGTTGTCAGGTGAAGGATTGTGTGCGACTTTGTGAAATAAATTCCGTGGAAGAGAGTCGAGAAACTTGATTCGCTAGATATAGGTACAGATATGTAAGTAGTAGTTCGGACGCTTGGCCTGTATTGTAACGTAGTTAACAGTCGGAGAAAAATAAAAGGAACTATCTGAAAGAATGAGAATGAAGCTGATTGTATAAAGTCTGGAGAAAATAGTCTCAGTAGTGGAGTGGGTCTAAAAAAGCAATTACCTACATTTCTTTCGGTCCAAATTTAATTCCAGGGTCTTAAATCAAGGCAGTTGCTTTTGCTAAGACTAAGAGAAACTACTTGCAGGGAATACTTACACAGTGCTTATTGCTTAGAAGCTATTTTCTAGTAAACTGACGGAACGGAGTTAAGAAGGTAGGCCAGGTCGGCTACTAAGCAAGGTGTATGTGTATCCAGTTATGTTGTAATGTAATGTAGCCCTCCGTCTGTACTTTCAAGTGCAGAGGAGGATAGAAAGGCGAAAAAAATCGAATAAGTCTCTGCCTGATTCACATTGCTCGGGATGGAGGGAATACAGATTGTCTTCTTTGTCTCCTGCCTTGTCATTGCTCGCCTTCTCCATTTTCTAGTGCCCGGAGACGACTGAAGAGACACATAGTTCCCGCTTCTCTGCCCACGACCTAACCCGTCCCTGCTGCACTCGACTGGATCTTACAAATATTATCCTTCCAGTCTCCAGTTGAGAGAAAATGCTTTCTCCTAGCTACCTTCCCAAAGAAATGAGGATAGTTTAGCAATGTAGTGGTATTTTTGGTTTGTACTTCGATTTTCCTCTACTTTACTTTGTGTGCAGAGAGAGAGAGAGAGAGAGAGTGGAGGGGAATGTCGACATCTGTGACTGGCCTTAGGACTTGTCCTGCTCCTGAAAGCCATGCTAATAAATTCTTAAAGTTAATATGTTTCTTCGAGATGCATTTGAAAACGGAATTATTTATTGCATGATACAAGACATTTAGTTACTTGCAGCACTGACAATCCCCTACCCTCTCCACTACATTTATTGAGAACGGTTAAAGTCTATTTGCTTGAATTGCGCAAAAAAACCCTGTAATAATGCAATAATAAAGCCTTAAACTGGTTATACGTTACGACAAGAGACTGATGTCAAAGCAAGGCTCAACTCACAAGCTAAGTGCCTACCACATCTACTACAGAGCAAAGTAATTCCACTAAAAGGATACTACATGTAATAGCATTATGTGGACTTGCATATTTTGAAGAAATGATAATGCCAAAATTTTACAGCGAAATAAGTAATTTTAGTACATGGTGCAATAATATGGATTTGACATTTTCTCTACAAGTTCCTCTCAACCCAAAGCACGGTAATCATACAGATCACAAACGGGGATTACTATACTTACATATATGTATTTAGCTTCTCTTTGACTTGGCTCGCTACTACAGCCCTCATCTCACTATACCTACATGCACACCAAGTTAAAAAAAGTTGCGGAAACAGAAAGGGGAAGCTGTGAGAGTGTAATAAGGAAGTAAAATTATTGGGGAAAGCTAGAAGTGATCTAATGTTATGTCGATGTACTGCACTTTCTTCATCTCCAGCTTGCAGGTACACTTACAGAAATCGAGCAGACTATCCCTGGATTTATGTATATAATAAACCTAAATGCTTGCAAACAGAATGGAGTCCTCAATGAACATCATGCAATATCACTACTATCTATATGTGACTATTATAAAAATGGCTAACCTAAGTAAAGATCCATGCTGAATTAGATAAAGCCAATGGAAGCCAAGTCAAACTAAACCCAGTCGTCTAGTACATACAAAACCAAACTCAGCCAGATAGTCAGATTACGATTGTGTGGACAGAATATCTTTTGATTACTTTCTATCAATATGACCTTCCTATACTATGAAAAAGTATCTGTAGTATATAACTAAGTGTACTTTATCTAAAAGAAAACTTTCCCTAAAATCATATTGATGCGCAAAAAATGTCTTTTTGCATTTTATGATTTTTATAACTTTTTAAAATACGTAAATAAAAATACCTAACTTATTTTTAACATCTTTTAGCCATAATATAATCACACGATAAGTTGTATTTAAAATTATAATGAATAGAATAATTAGCAAAATATTTTATAATAATGAAATCCGATATTAGCAATAGGAAGTGAAATAAAAATATTTATGCAATAATAAAAGAGGAAGAGGACTACACATGGATGTGTTTGCGTGGGACTTAGGATGGGATTTATATCGCCGAAATGCAGTGGACAATATGAGAGTGGTATTTTCATCGCAGGAATTGGTCGTTGAATGTGTAGTAGTTGTAGTTGTAGAAGAGGAGTATTCGGGCTGAGACTGAAAGAGAAAGCAGAGAAAGTCGTTTTAGTGATTTTGCAAGATTTCTTTCCTGCTCCTATAGAGAATGTCATATCTTATGATATTAAGAAGGGTTGAGTGATATATTTCTTGGCAAGCTATTGGGACGTTTCTTTGTTCAGAGGCCAACAAACCGATCCACTTTTATCCTATTCCACAACTGGTTTTTGATTCATGGCAGATTCGGTTCGTTGGTGTACTCCAGCCTGCGTCGTCGAGATGGGGAGCTGCAGGAGTTAAAACTGCTCTCTGCCTCACACATTTATAATATCATCTCTAATACCCTGTACTTACTTTATAGCTCGCTGTGTGGCATTATGTACTTACATTTCTATATTATCAGCCACTGCCGATATTGCATTACATTAGATTACATTCCAAATACGCTCTGCTCTTCAATGTTGATATCACCATGAAGCCATGAATGTAGCAAATAGCTTTATGGCAATCCTATGTGCACTATGCTTCTAATATCTATGAAATACAGTCCAAACTCCTTATGGCTAGGTAGCTATCTTCCTCCATCCTCCGTATTAGTAATCTGCACGGGTCATAAGACTTACTTCCATACAAATATCAAACGCAAACGACTCCATGCACAAATGCAAAACTATAATAAACAGATTACAAGAGGCAAACTAGCTCGCAATCAGAATATTCTTTGCCTTGCCTTGTTGGCTGCTCCGCTTCCATGCCGCACATTCACGCTATCTGTACACAGATTATATTATGCGTGCAGAATGAGCCAATGCTGACTTTGCTCGCCTTTGAACTCTCTTCATTTCCCCTTATCTCTATTCACAAACTTTACTTACCGAGCCACTAACATATCGTCTTGGACTTCGTTCCGACTCCGACCTATGTCAGAACACATTCCTTACACATATACGTATACCTACGTACACAGCCATGCCATAGCTATAATAATATTGTCTCCCTTTTACTAGCCTGTCAACTCAGTGCCTCCTCACTGATCCATAACGCCCCTCTCATTTTTTATCACTTCCACAAATATATTATTATTTTGGAATCAGCCTTATTTATAGTAAATAACTATCCAATTTTACGGATAACAGTATACAAAATCCACTAATTCCAGTTCAAATACTTTAAAAACATTTCTTTGAATTGTGTGTAGGTAGGTACCTACTACCTACCTATATATAACATTGTGTTCTAGTTCAGTGT